>JAMQGT020005647.1:0-252065 GCA_024447675.2 Pterophyllum scalare
TGTCTTCCTTTGTTCTTGGTTGGTTACGGAGTATTGCTGCCACATACCACACGCTGCTGCCGGAAAACGGCCTCCCCTACACCCCCCACCCCCTATTTCCGCAGCCTTCACCCCTCTTTCTCCCATTCATCCTCGCACTTCCTTTTTCCCTGTGCTCTCTTTGCAATCAGTTTGCAGAGAGTTTGGATTTATCTGCTAAGGTTTGGAGATGTCTGCCTCAGGAACCTCAGCCACCATTTTCAGCACAAAGGGGGGCGGGGGGGGGCTGGTGGAATTTTGTTTTTCATCTCACAGATGAATATCTCTGCAAGCTTCTTCAGATATGATCCTCATAGCTGTATACCAGTAGCTGGATTAAATTAAACCTTTTCTTTGCAGTTCAGATGAACTTTAACAATTAATGTTTTTTTGACAGAAAATGTTGAAATGAGACAGAAGTCAAGGTGTAGGTATTCAATAATTTTGCCATATTTGGGGTAACAGCACTATAGACTGCATATGAAAAGACTGGCACACCCACTGGTTTATAAAGAGTGGTTTTGAAGCCTCAAACTGATCTTTGGGCCTCTCGCCATCTTGGCTTTGTGAAACCAAAAGAGATTGGAGAAGGGTGGATCTGACTGACCAACTGAGGGCACTGAGGAAATTAAATCACCAGTCAAATCTGATTTGTTTTTCTAAAGCAGTTGATTTTTCCTCAGTTGTCCTTCAATAAGTTTCAAAGGCTTTCCCCCGTTCAAGTTATATTTCTATGAGATGTGCTTGCAATCTCACAACTGAACCTCTACTGTGTGCATGATTGGCTAATTTATGTCCTGTGGCTATGGCTTTTCTTTATTTTTTTCAATTAGGATTATTTGCATGCCATCTCTCTCTCTCTCTCTGTCCTATAACAGGTCACACCGTAGTCAATTACAAAGTAGCCATGTCCGGAAAAATACCCTGCTTTGTTGTGTATGTTTTCATCTAAATGGGGCCATAATTAACAAAATAATCACCATGATTTTGTTACATCATTTTAAAAGAATACGATTCACTTGGTTTGATGGGGTTTTTTTTTTAAAGTAATTAATGTGATTTCAGCTGAATTTTAAGCTCAGGGCATCATGCCGCCTAAAAACAGTGCTGCGCTGGTCACCGTCAGCCTTTCCGCCGAGTGTGGAAACATACCTCGTCGTCTGTTTGCAGGTAGTTTAGTGAAAACTCCAGCATTTTCTTTCTGCTTGGTCGTCTGGTGTAAAATACCTCAGGGCCTCCTGGGAAAAGTTAAAAGGGTGTCAGCTTTTATGTCAACTCAAGCAGCAAGCAAGGTGAGAGGACCGACAGTTGGACTGACACTGAGCTGAACGACAAATTTGGCTTGCTGCTTCTTTTTTTCTTTTTTTTCGGGCTTAGTGTTTTTCTCCTCTAAGTTTAGAAGCCTCAAAGTGTTTACAGCAGCACTACATGTATTTAAAAGCGGGATACAAAGAAGTTTATGGGCTTAGACCAGCTTCATGTTAAACTGGCTGCACTGCAGCTGCTGCAATTTTTACACCCTGCATAAAAGATAGGAAAACAGATCTGCCCCTTCAGAACTATACAAGTTTCTAATTGCCACCCTGAGACTGTGTTAATATTCACGCCGCGACCGCTTCATGCCACCAAAACTGCGCACCGCCTCCATCAGCTGCAGCTGAAGCGCCGGAGTCCTGGAGGAGCCGTGCGGATGAAGAACGGTGCGGTTTTTGTTTCACTCACAGGCCGAGGTTGAAAGTCGTTGTACTTCGAGGACCACCACTGCTCCCGGTCAGAAACGGATAATACGCAGGCACATTTTGCTGCATCACCTGGTCTTTGGGGTCAAACAGCATGTAACTGGCTGCACACGGAGCAGCGTTCTTCACGTCGTTCACTGGAAAGCAATGATAAAGTAACGCATGTTGGAAAGCAAAGCACAGATCTCTGCGAAACAAAGCCGGAGTCTTCGTAAGAGTTCTTACGCTTATAATAAGAAAACTGGGAGGTAGTGATACATGGTGGCTACAAACTTCTCCACAAAGAAGCCTCCAACGCTGGGCGTCAGGTTTTCCTCACATTTAACTTTGCATTTCAGCGCATCTTTATAGAGATCTGAGGGGAGCCAAGAAAGAGAAATCATCATTTTTGTCTCAAACAAACTGACCTTAAGCTCCTCCTGAACTGCTCTCCTCTTACCTGCCAGGCTGGGATAGAAATCTTTGAACTCCAGGATCTCATATGCGCCTTCGCAGCCTGCTAAGCAGAGGTTATAGATTTCAAAATACTGCGTAATGGCCTGCTCCATGTTTCTAGCACTGCCGCTGAAGTCTCCGCTGTTGTAGAGCGTCACGCTTTTCAAGAAAACACTCTGCGTAGCAAAGAGATGCATTTTTAAAAAAAAAGAGGTAGCACTCAAACGTCACACCTTTTATCGGCACGCCGCGACGGTGTTGAGGTACACACTTCATATGGCTGCTCCTCGTGGTCGATGAGATATTCTTCCACGTCAAACAGCGTCTTGTAGTAGTTCATGTTCTTGGTTAAGAGGAGATCATTCGGGTTCTTCTTCAGGAAGGTGTGAGTTGCTGCGACTGCCTTCTCTAGGTTGTTAAGCTGGGGGAGAATATAAAGCGCAGCAATGGAGTTACAGGAAGGTACTTTTAAGCTTTTAGGTAGCCGTTTCTAAAAGATGTCATGCCAGAGCACATTTCTCGAGAAGCCAGTGGATGGATGCAGTGCTCGAAAACTGTGATAATATCAGGTATCACATGCCAGAGTCAGATAAAATATTCTTGGATATGGGTGAACATGTCTGAAGAATAATAAAGGTAGCTTTGGCAAAAACGTTATTCCACATATTCATAGTCCAATGACATTAAACAAATATGTAGAATAATAATCTTCTCTGAGTGAGGGGGGTGGTGAGTGACAGCATCACCTCCGCTTTCAGAATTCACAGTTAAAGGGGTTCTGATGATGTCTGTCCAATTAATTACACCCGCAGCATGAATGTTGTTAGTGTGCAGAAAATTTAATATGGCCAAACGTGCTTTTGCGCGAAAAATCTTGCCGAGTAAGTAAACCCAGCGTCCACCCCCCCCCCCCACCTCCATCACTCTGACAGAAGAATAGGGGGATTGTTTTCAGGGGAACACTGGAAGAGACGTGGCACATGCTCAACTGCTGCTCGGCCAGCAGGAGGGCGCAACAAAGTAGTAGCGAAATTACACCCCGCATCTAACCCACCAGAAATTTCCTCTCGGTGAGTAAATCGAGTCAGCTTGTCTGCAGACACTTTTGCTGACTGAATCTCCCTGTGCTTTTACTCCACTTAGTTTTTAACCTGCGTAAGTACTACAAGAACTTTGCATCACACTTCTAAGAGTCCCAGTGAACCCACTTGATGTCTCACCTGGTAGTACGCGTACTGTATGTACCGATACGGTATCCTTTTCTCGAACGTCTCCAGTAAATCCCTGCGTGGATATGTGAGTTTAAACACTGGAAAATCTGCCTTGCACTTTTTAAGGCACGCAGCTCTCAGCAGGATGTGGCGCATGAGGCGGAGGTTGCTGTCCTCGAACAGGGTGTCGTTATCCCGGCTGACGGAGCTGCAGTTGCGGCTGCAAAAAGCCTCACTGTCCCGCAGGAGCCGGTGGAGCCGCAGGCTCAGCTCCAGGTACTTGATGCTCTCTGCCCAGTTTTTCGCCGCGTACTGTTCCATCGCGTAGTTGTACGCGGAGTCCAGCGGCATGATGTCCTTCTGAGGGAAACTTTTAAAGCTGTACTTCTCATACTGAGCCTCCACCGGCCCAGAGATAATGAAGAAGAAGAACAGGCACAAGCTTGTCATGAGCATCTTTACCTCCACGGGCTCCCACAGCAGTCTGTCAGTGGTTTGAATGGGTCAGAAGACCTCCTTCTTTACTTTAGCTCATGTCTGTCTGCACGTAGGCTGTGAGAGGCCTGTAAAAATACAGGATCAAAACACGAACATCTGGTCGAGATTTTCAGAATAAAAGCCTTACTGAGCTCCGTAAATATTGATCTATTGTCTTCTGCTCAGTCTATTCTTTCTTTGCTTCAAATCAGGGCGGGAATGGTTAATGTTTAATTGCATTTTTAGAATGTCTGAAGTAACCTGCTTTTCTTAGCTTAATATACTTGTCAAATTAATATTCATGTCTGCAGTTAGATGGGATAAGAAACCAGCCGGTTCTCTACAGTATCGAGTATTTTGCATTTGTTCAAAATTCCAAAATGCAAGAGTGCAATCCAACTGAATGATCGGTTTTAAACACAGTCCTGTAGCTGGTAAATAAACTCTTGGCAATTACCTCGAAGAGAGAGCTCCCTACTTCCGGTATAAATCATGATAATTTTGGCATGCTTGACACAGACGTCTCAGCGTGAGTTGGGAAGAAAAGGGTCAGTGTTTTCCACATAAAACCCATCAGATGCAAACAGACTAGATTTAACATTATTTTAATCCTGATGTCACGTATGTACATCAACCTAGCCCATTTGATTTTAATATCTCAAGACTGTCTAAGGAGTTGAAGAGGATCATTTCTGCTGACATTTCCAGCAAACGGGCAAGCTGAGACACGGACCGGTGATCTTAAAAATCCATATGCATAGCTGACACATGGCTTGTGGGCATATTAGCCTCTGAGTTTGCAATATTTCAAGCTCTTTGCAGTTACCAGTCTGAGTGGGATGGCTATTAGGACCCAGATGACAAAGATGATTTTTTTTTTCTGAGGCACACAGATGTGTTCACCAGCAATTCTGCGTGCAATAAATATTTGAGCGGTCCATGATTCCTTGCATCAGCCTGCCCCTCTAAAATGTGACAGTAGATGATAATTTATGGTTATGGGATTTTAATATTCAGGCTCGTTTCATTTGCGAGATGAAATCATGGGGCTGGGCCTCTTGGGCCAGGCATTACACGTTTGCAAGATTCCATTAAAAAGAAGGTGGGGGCCCCGGGGCCACTCCCCCTCCTGCGCCTCTCTGGAGAACAGGACCAGAAAAAGTACGACAAGCAAGCCAGAAAGAGGTGGAACAAGGCCGGAAGCTTGTTCTGGTCTCCATCTACGTTAAAAGCAGAAAGCATTATTCATTTGGGATGGATGGATGGGTGCTGTGCTGCATTCAGGGTGTATGTATAGGAACACATTGCGTCACTTAACATTCAGACTGGATAACTGGAGGTTTCTAAATTTGGCACAAAGTAGATTAGTTTGATTTCAAAAGACAAGGTGCCCCTGAAATTGTTTCATTTTATGACATATCCTGAAGCATGCCAAGTAATTAACTGACAGCAGTATTTTAGACTACAACAGCACTCTCATGAAGATTAAGCAGATCCAGACAAACTAAATGAGGGCCATAGAGTATATTTGTGGGGAACAACATGGGACTTTTTCTAATGCAGAAAGGTAATCTGAATTTTTAATATATCCAACTTAAAAAACATGTTTTACACACATGTTTCCTTATATCCCAACACCTGTTGAAGCTGATATGATGATATTTCAGCTGCTGTTCCATCTGCTTGTCTTTAGGTTTCAGGATCCATCCACAGATCAGCACCTCTTTTTTTGAAGCACACTTGTGAGACATGTTTGAAGAGTGGGACAAAATCCCTCCGCAGCAATGTGAACTGCATTTTGTATTTATTCAGGTTATCTTTAGCTAATATTAAAATGTGCTTGATGATCTGGAACGTGTCAGTGTGAGAAATATTGTTGTTGCTGTTGATGTCGTTATGTCACACAGAAAGACATCTTTTAAGAAACTAAGTTAGATCTTTAGTGTCCTTTTCTTTCATGTTCTTGGATGGCTATTATTTTGAAACCCTTTACCGGAAGTAGTCTCCTTTTATTTCATCCCGCTTCACATCCAGCTCATCTCCAGTTTCTTCCTGCTGTATCTGCTGGATCGGTTTCCACATCGTGAACCTCATCACCGGTGGGCAGACGGGCTCTCTCTGCTCAGCTGCTTTCCAAATGGATCCGGTCGTATGTTTTGAGCTTTTGCTTTTCTTGCACTTGTTTTCCGTGAACTGCAGCCCCGGGCCGTTACTCGACGTTGTAGTGGATCGGTACGACATTCCGAAAGTTTGTCCTCGAGAGGTGCAAACGGAAGACTTTATCCGGTATCACTTCAACGGTACCTTCTTTGAAGACGGGAAAAAGTTTGACTCCAGGTGAAGTTACAGCGAAACGTCGGTTGGTTTAGCTGCACAGTGAGCTAACAAACGCTAATTGTGAGTCTGTCCCGAGAGGAACCGCAGTTCCCACGAACAGCTTGTCATGTTAGCTTTCAGTGAAACGGTGGTTACTGAGCGCTTACAATTATGCAAAGTGCGGCAAGCACACTGCTTACAAAGTAAAGTTTTTACAGTAAGAACAGACGTAGAGAAAACTTACAAATATGTGTATTTGACGAGTTGTGTTCACATTTATGTTTATTCCAGCTCTGGTAACTGCAAACGTGTCAGTAGCATCTCAGCTTTCAGAGAGGGACGCTATGTGCTGTGATTTAGGATCCACGTGGGTTAATTGTACATAGGAAAAAAAAAGGCCAAGTTCCTCCAAAGTTTGTTTATTTGACGACTTGCCTCAAGAAACCATTATCTTGCAAAAGTATGTCTTTTTCTCCGGTCACAACTCATTTTTATGTTCGTCATCCCGTTTTTCCACTCTCATCCTCATCTCCATCACTCCCTCTGCAGCTATGACCGAGGCAAAGCCGTCATCAGCCAGGTCGGCCTGGGCAGACTCATCACGGGGATGGACCGGGGTCTGCAGGGCATGTGTGTCAACGAGCGCAGGAGGATCGTAGTCCCTCCACATCTGGCCTACGGAAGCATAGGAACAGGTGCGGAGGAGCGCGGCGGTGACGTCAGTCTCCTGGTGGCACTTTGTGTGCTGATTAGTGACAGTCTGTGCTGTATCTCTGTTCAGGTGGTATAATCCCTCCCGATGCCGTCCTGGTGTACGATGTCCTCCTGCTGGACGTCTGGAGCGCCAAGGACAAGGTCGAGATCCGCACGCTCAGTAAACCTGCGAGCTGCAGGCGAACCACTGCGGCTTCGGATTTTGTCCGCTACCGCTATAACGGCACTCTGCTGTGCGGCGAACCCTTCGACTCCAGGTGAGACTCCAGGTGGAGCTTCCCTTAGAAACTTAAAAGCCTCTGTTTGTGTCTTTGCTTCTCAAGATCTTTGAACTGTGCTTTTATTCAGTTACTCGAGGAATGCCACCTATGACACCTACCTGGGGCAGGGCGACCTCATCAAAGGCATGGACGAGGGTCTTCTGGGCATGTGTGTTGGAGAGAGACGGGTCATTATCGTCCCACCCTTCCTGGCATATGGAGAGAATGGCTACGGTAATAAATAAGATAATTCAAGATGGCTGTAGCAAGTGTGACATTAAGTTTGTTTTTTTTTGTTTTTTTTAACTACCATACTGATAATCTCAAAATAAAAATCCATTTTCTGCCTGTTTACCTGTCTATCACATCCAAATCTCAGTGTATAATGATTTAATGTTAAGTAGGCTTTTGTTGTTGTTGCTGGGCACTAATTTTAGACCTTGCTTGCTATTCGGCTTCATAGCCTCATTAACTCTCAAACTACTGAGCTAGTTTAGCATTTAAATAGGGTCATTATACAGTATTTTATGCAGGAATACTTTATTTTTAAATGCTCTGTTTGTGTTTAGCATTCCAAAACTGTTTCCTTACTCTATGTAAGATCTGTGTAGATTGTAAAATGCCTTAATGGGATTAATTATGTTTTTTAATGCAAAAAAAGGAGCAAAAATACACAAATCTTATAAACAAAATTACATTTATTTAGACAGTCCTTGGCTGCTACATCACATGAAAAATGTTTTCTTTTTTTACTAATACTAGGGGGGAAAATGCATTTTATAGCTTAAGGTACAGTGTGTGTGAGTGAATTGTCTATTACAGTATCCTAAAACACTAAAATATAGATGATTTGGTGTCTCTGTCATACTTCGCTCAACAGCAAAGTCCAATAAAGTCACAGTCAGGGAGTTTTTTTCATTCTTTGTTACTTCAAACAAATGTTATGACTGTAGATTTGTTATTTAAAATAATTTGTGCAGAAACACTTCAAATATTTAGATTAGTGGAATTTCTGAAAATTGTAACTGTCAAAATGAAGTTCCTGCTTCCTGTTTTTTTAAAAAAACAACAAAAAAAAAACATCACAAGCTGTTGTGGAATTCACAAATTTTGACTTTTTTTTCTGGATTTGCTTCTTTGTTGTCTTATTGGAAGTTTGATATCAATCCCGTGTGTTCCCTGCGGGCAGACGGAGCTTGGATATGGCTACTTTAAAATGAAATTGCCTTAGCTGGCTGATGTGGCCGGTGTTAGCCACAGATATGTGTCCTCTCATTTTCGATGTGGCGTGTAAGTGCTTGTGGATTTGGATTTCCTGAGAGCTGAATGCAATAGCAGAGGCTAAACGAGCGGCAGGGCGGTCATTTAATCCCTTCTACTGTGAGGCTGCCCACTTGAGAAATTGCACCGTCATGCTTTCTGTTTATTTTTCAAAAAGTGTGATAAAAGGGTGAGGAGGTTTTGGAGTTGTTTCAACGCTCCGATGAATCCGAGTTTTAAATAAAAGCAATGTGCCCTGCTTTACGTGAGGATTTAGTGAAGTAAGGTGATCACTCTTTCAATGAGTTTTGTGCATTTTAAATAACTTGTTGCTTTCCTCCAAACAGGAACTAAGATCCCACCTCAGGCCACACTGGTGTTTGAGGTGCTGATGGTCGACGTCTTTAACCCTAAGGATGATGTGACTGTGGAAGCGAGGGAGGTGCCTAACGGCTGCACGCGCACAACGGTGCCTGGAGATTACATCCGCTACCACTACAATGGCACCTTCCAGGATGGCACGCTCTTCGACTCGAGGTAAACCTGAGGCGCTTTTTTTTTTTTCTTCCTCTCGTTTTCATAAAGTAAATAAGCTACCATCAAAATAAACTCTTTGCACACTGTCACTCTCCTTTGACAGCTATCACCGTAACAGCACCTACAACACTTACATCGGCATGGGGTACGTGATCCGAGGGATGGACAAAGCCCTGCAGGGGCTGTGCATGGGAGAGAAAAGAAGGGTCATAATCCCTCCTCACTTGGCATATGGTGAAGGAGGAGTCGGTGAGTTTAATGTCTGCAATGGGAGGTTTTAAAGGACCACAAAGTGGTATGTGAGTTTGTATCACTGCCCTGTTTTCTGTTTTTATTTATTTTTTTATTATCCTGTAGGAAACTTCATTCCTGGCTCTGCCGTGCTGGTCTTCGATATTCACGTCATTGATTTCCACAACCCAGAAGATCCAGTCTCGATCAGAGTTACCTATAAGCCTCAGGAGTGTAACATGACCAGTGAAGCGGACGATTTGATTCAGTATCGCTACAATTGCTCCTTGATGGACGGCACCCTGCTGTACACCTCGTGAGCGCCCTCTGCTGTTCACTCTGCTACACCGCACCCTCAGCCTCAATGCATGTAATCATTGCTGGCTCCTTGTCAGTGGGCCACGAATTCATAGCATTTTTGTCTTTTAAAAGCATGTATGCCTGCTTGGCTCCAGGTTTTGATGCATGGAAGTTTTGTCTTCCAATTCCCTCTGTTAAAAGTGGATATGAATCACTTTTCAGGGACCAATATGATTCACCTTCTTTCACTACTCTGGGAGTAAATAAAGTGATCCTGGGTTTGGAGGAAGGTTTGAGAGGCATGTGTGTAGGCGAGCGGAGAGAGGTGGTCATTCCTCCTCACTTCGGCCATGGAGAAAATGGAGGTCAGTCGTGGAGAATACTTAGATGCACAGTAAGCTTCTTTTTTTTTTTCTAAAATTGTATAATTTTACTCTTTAATGGCATCTCCAGCTGGAGGCGTTCCAAGGAGTGCAGTGCTCCTCTTTGAGCTGGAGTTGGTGGAGCTTCAGAAGGGTGTGCCTGAAGGCTACATGTTTGTGTGGCTTGAAGAGACCCCCGATCCCCTCTTTCCTGCCATGGACCTTAATGGGGACAAACAGGTCCCTCTTGAGGAGGTAAGAGGAGCAGCTAAAATAACTTATTTCTCAGCTAAATTATTTTTAAACAGAGGAACCTTTTGTGCGCGTAGTAAAAATGTCATATAACTTAGCGACTTCTCCAACGTTCTCCAGTTTTCACTCTTCATCAGACTCCAAGTTCAAGAAGGCAAAGGTCGACTCCGGCCGGGGATTGATGCAGACAGCATTATTAAGGACATGTTTGACAACCAGGATGGTAACAAAGATGGCAAGATTGTAGAGGATGAACTGACGGTTAAGGAGGACGAAGGCTCCAAACATGTGAGAAGAGACGAGCTTTAAAGGAGACGTACGTGTTCCACTGGTGATAAAGTACAGGCTCTCAATGGCCGAGCTGTGACTGTTGTTGTTTTCGGGACTCTTTTCTCATCTAGAGGGCTTTCACTTCACATTTCAACATTTTACATAGAAAATGTCTGTGTTTACCAAAACACTGAAACCAAAGCAGCTATAAGAGATTCAGCCATAACCTTTTTTTTTTTTTTTTTATACCAGTGTTTTTCCAACTGTGACATGTCAAATGTGTGGTCAGGATGTTGTGCGCAGAAGCTCTTTTAAAAAGATGGAAGAAAAATGACCTGTAGAGAAAACGTGTGGTCACAAAAAGGGTACATTTACCAAGAATCTGGGCGGGGCCCAACTTCCAGAATATTCCATGTATTACAAAGTCAAGTGATTTGCTATTGATGTAGAGTCAACATTACATCTTTGACCCTTCATCTTGATATAAAAATGATTAAAAATCACTGGCTGTACAGTATTGTGACTGTGTTCACATGTACAATAAAAAATATTTTATAAAAAAAAAATCAGTGTGTTGTGAAACATACAAGAAACCTTTATGATAAAAAGACAACTTTCTTTCCTTACACTATGGTCATACACAGACAGGTACATTTTAAAGTCATCTATTAGAGCAGGGGTGAGCATTTATTTTTTCCAAGTGGCCACACAAGATACTGGAACTGTTGTGGAGGGCCACACCAATAAGGTTACCTCAATTCTGCTTAATCTAGCCAGGTAAATGACTTCCCTACACGAGCACTCGTGTAGGAAATGAACGTCTCATTCGCCTGCTCTACCTCCTGAGCCACAGCCAGTCTTTAGGCAAGAGATAACAAATCCTAAACTGTGGATGGCACATTCAGCAAACGATGCACCAACAAAATATTTTTTGCCCATGCATGAGCAGTGAAGGGGTGAGTGCAGGGTGGTGCAGGTGACAGAGGGATTGCAGCAAGAGTGAAAGGAAAGGTTTACAAGATGGCTGTGAGGCCTGCCATGCATGGTTTGGGGACGGTGGCAGATGATAAGATGCTAAGACCTACATTGGCAGTGACCAGAATGGACAAGATTAAAAATCAGAGGCAAAGTTGAGATGGTTTGGACATGTGCAGAAGAGGGATAGTGGATATACTGGGCAAAGGATGTAGAAAAGAGGAAGACCACAGAAGAGGTTCATGGCAGCAGTGAAGGAGGACATGCAGAGGGATGGTGTGACAGATGAAGATGCTAAGGATAGGGTGAGATGGAGGCAGATGACCCCTGAAAGGCAGCACCTGAAAGCAGCAGCAGCTTAATTTGAAAGATTTTTGTTTTGTTTTTTCAGACTCCTGTCTTAAAACAGTTGAAATATTTTTTTTAAATATCTGCTTCCAGATTAAAAGTCACTGAAAAGGAGCTTTATTGTAAGAGAATAGAAGTCACATTTACAGAACAAATAGTAATTCAAGTGCTGCCACTTACAGTGCCCTTTGTGATTTCTTAGTTTTCTGCACATTTGTCACACTTAAATGCTTCAGATCATCAAACAAATTTCATTAGACAAAAGACAACCTGAGCAAATACAAAATGCAGATTTTAAAGAATGTCATTATTAAAGGAAAAAAAAAAAATCGCCAAAGCTACCTCGCCCTGTGTGAAAAAGCAACTGTCTCACATTTGGCCAAAGAACATCTTGAGGATTCCCAAGACTTTTGGGAAAATTTTCTGCGGATTGATGAGACAAGAAATGTTTTGGAAGATTTGAGTCCCCGTTACATCTGGCATAAAACAAACACAGCATTTCATACAAAGAACCCCACGGAGAGCCGTCAGCTGGATCTGTGGGTCTCCTGGCAAGGCAGTTTATGCCTGACACAGATTCACTCAAGCGTACGTAAACTTTAATTAAAAATTCTCTGCTGGTTGTCAATAAGAATCCAACGGGGACTTTCTGGGCCAGAATGGCCTCCTCTGATGGTCCCAGAATGTCCAATAACCAGTGAACAAGTTACAGTTCAGTCACTGCCAGTGAGATACTGAAGAACTGCATTAGGGATGGCCAAAGTTTCATCCTTTATCAACACAATGTCATACGAGTCCAAGTATGATTGCTTCCTCTCCTCCACCTGAGGAAATTAAAAATAAATAAGCATCAAATCAATTTAATGAGCATGACTGAATGCATGCTTTTTGCTCACCTTGTCATTAAGGAACCCAATCTTGAGGATGTTCTCCCGGTCCTGAACTCCATCAGCCATGTTTAGATCCCCCAGAGAGTCTCCCAGCAGTAGCACGTTTGGCCGTGTGTGCAGCTCCTGGAAGTGGTTGGTGTTGAGCAGCGCACCTTCCCTTTTATTGTAGATGTGAATCAGCTCTCCTTTGAAAGCCCTCAGCACTCCCTGTACGTGCAGATCGAGTGAAATTTTTATTTCAATCCCTGCTGTGGAGGTCAGACTGTGGTTTGTGGCGCGGCTACTCACAGACTCATCAAAGTCCATGTAATTGGAGATGACGTTGACATTGGGATGGAAGACCCCAGCCTGGCGTATCACCTCTTCCAGGATGTCTCCTATTCCAGCAGAGAAGATGAGCAGGGGGATGCCGTGCTCATGCAGGTGGTCAAAGAAAAGCTTGTAGTGCTCCCTGTTAAAAAAAAAAATCCACTTGTCATTTGAGAACATCACCCACATTACACAAATCCTTTCAACATTCAAAAACCAAACAGGTTTTCAAGTGATGCTCGTACCTCAGCATGGCACCCGACCCTCTCACCGCCGTGGTTAAATGTTTTTTCTTAATTTTCTCATTCACCAGCAGATCGTGAGCCTTTGTCCACCTGAGATACAGTGATGCTTATAAATGCCATTCCAGCACTATTAAACACAAGTTATAGCCGCATTTAGACACCTACCAATCCACCATATGAGGCAGCTTCTCCTCTACTGACAGTGAGGTGTCGATCTCTATGGGGTAGTATTTGGTGTCCAGTTCCTGCATCTGAAAAGGACATGACAATGTCACGGAAACTGACCAGCGAACATCCTAGTTCTTCTAGAAGCGAGTCTCACCACCACTCAGCAGACATCTTGGAAATGCCCCTGGATACTTATTTGGGCTGTTAATTTTAAGCCCCTATGTGAATGAATGGAGAGAGATTCAATAATTCCTGCATGCTTCACTTTTATTATGCACGTGCAAAGTCGTACCTCCCCCCCCCCCAATTCAAAGCACTGACCAGAACACTGAAAAAATGTCATGCTACAATCCAAAAAGTACTAATTAATTTGAGCAACAATATTGGAGGACGGGGGTGGACAACACCCATATTTACATATTCAAGATTCTTTGAATTCAGGTTTCTGCAAACATCTAGATAAACAACTTCATTTTACTCCAGTTAGCCTTAATGATTCACCCCACACCAGAGACATTAAGTGGAAAATGGATCATAAATATAATTTGCAGTACGTTTACCTGACAATGGTCGTTGACAACATTGTTCAGCGTTGCAACATATGCGAGATTCAAATGCAACACTTATTTTGTGCAACACTGTCTTGAGACAACATACTAATGGCACCACATGTTGTGACTCGAACCAACAACTCTGGCACTAAAGCATCTTTCCTACCTCTGCTTTGCAGTCACTGGAGATGATATTGCTGTTTTCAAGAAGATCTGCAAATAAAAACAGCTGACGAATTAAAGGAAAACTGAATGATTTTGAGAGACCTCACAAATGAAGCAGTCAACAATGAACTGTGCTCTCTGGAATGTGTAAAAATACTGAGATTCTTATTTTATATCAAAATAGAAAGAAAGCCAGAATGATACCAGAAGCTTGTTGGTGGCTAACTATTTTATATTTTTTTAATTTGCTTCTGATTTGTGAGGTGATCAAAAAACTAATCACATTTTTCCAATCAGTCTCCATTTCTTTAAGCTTGCGTTGTGTACTCAACACTGAACACAAGTCCTCTTGTTATAGCCTGATGCTGATTTCTTTTTCCTGACAGGTCGAGTGATTTGTTTGTGAAGGAAGACGCCTGAAACACTTTCATTAAAAAAGCAAGACGTTTAATATATTAAAGAATCAGAAGATTTCAGATGCATGTCAGGACTCAGAGGAAGAGACAGGCCTGTGTGTGTGCTCTCTCTCTCTCTCCCTTCTGAGCCCCTGTTCCTCTAAGTTTCCCAATTCAGCCTTAATGGATCCCATATTAATGTCATTTTGATTCCTCAGCCTCTGGTATATTTTAGAAATTGTATTACCTTCCCAAGATACTACTGGTTGGAAAATATCCTTGCATTCTGGCCTAATTTCATTTTGTAATTCTGCAAAACTATTTCACTTTGAAATGTGTAAACCTTTATCTTGTTATCCGGCTAGATCCTTTGACCCCTTGTCTTTTATCACTGTTGTCTTAGATACTGGTACCCTATGGTCGTTGACCAGACTGTCTGCCTGACAATCTTCTCTATATGTAAATGCTACTTTCTAGTGACTCCTGTATAAACAGCTTTTTTTTTTTTTTTTTTTTTTTAGATGGTTCTGGGTCTGTTTACCCATTGTCTGTAAACCCACTGCATGCCAGTATACTTCATAAACACACCACCCCCAAAAACTCTGGGTAACTGAACTTTGACTCATTTCTTCAGCGTGTGCAGCACCCTTCACTACTATTTAGAGCAGATTCAACGCCCAGGTGCACTGAAGCAGCTCTAGCTGGCAGCCCGACCCACCACATGCACACCTTGTGCAGTCTGTCACACTTCTGAGTGTACTTACTATGGCAAGTGGGACATCTTTTCCCGTTGAATTCAAATCTTGTAAGGGTCATGTCAAAATCTGAGATCACCTGGATCAAAAACGAGATAAGAATCAAGAAAGAGCTGCATTATATTTTCATAGAGGGCTGAATGTTTTTATAAGAGAGAGAGATGAGTAATGTGGATACCTGCAGGGTGTTGGAGCCCGCCTTCCGCATGGACTGCAGGATCTCTTGTACCCTCTCAGGGTCCTTCATACACCCCCAGTCACTGAATGAATTTGGAATCTGTGCAGACAGAGTATGTGTTGATGAGACAGATGGTGAGCTCTTGGTGTTTAGCATGCGTAAAGTTTGGAGTTTGACGGTAATGCTATAAACTGCATTTCAGCGGAACAGGTGCTACAATCAGGTTCAATTATACTTGTAAACCTTCCGACTGTATCAACACACAGACGACCCCGCGGGATTAACAGCGACTCTGCTGTTCTCATATGAACAGAAGCGCTAGCTAGCTGCACGTACAGCGATGTATTCTGCAGCCATAGACTATCTGTGGCTTTAACTAGTTAGCACACAGCTTCACCAGTATAGGTACATGCTGGCATAAGCGTTCCTGAAAAACACTACCATTTTTTAAAGCTGTATTTCAATCCGTTAATCCAGGTAAAAGGTGCCTCATGAACTGTCAGTCTGAGGAGTGGGTCTTCTTCTTTTGAGTTTATTGGTAGGTGGCAGACCAGCTTAGAGGTTTATTACCGCCACCTACTGGACTTGACAGAAAAAAAACAAAAACAATTCTTTCTATTAAACTAGTTCTTACAAATTGCGACAGCGCCTTTTTAAGAAGGTCCTCAAACTTAAAATTAATTTTCACCTGTTTAAATGTTCTCCCTTCCTGTGTCCCAGTGTCCTGCCATATGGATCTCATTATTTATTTTTCTTTTAATTTCAGCTTTGCTTACTGGTACCTGTAAATCAAAATGCTTATAATTTCAGTGACTGTTTTGCTAATATGTCCACATCCACATTTCCTTCTATACCTACATGTGCTGGAACCGAAACAAGTCCAACATCTATACCACTATTGCCCAATCTTTTCAAACTGTAATATATTTCACACATAACATCTAATCTGTATGATTTCTAATACTCATTAGCGCTGATAAACTATCTGATGCATTAACCATATCCTTTTGATTATTTCCCTCTACTCAGTGTAACTCTAGCATTATGCCCACCAGCTCTGTTCTCTTCTTAAGAGTTACTCTGAGTCGAGGGAAGGAAACTGAAGCACCAGTGTGTCCAGACCCCAGATCTTTTGACAGTGTCTCTAAAGGCAGATGATCTGCTGTTGTGACTTCTAAAGGCAGTAGCTGAAAGAAGAATAGGCAGCTTTGAAGTAAAATTTTTTTTTATTCAAAACTACTACAGAAAACAAAATAGTGGCAGTGGGTAGGCACTCGCCTTGCAGCCGGAGGGTTGCCGGTTCGAGCCCCTGTCCCTGCGCTGTGTTGTGTCCTTGGGCAAGACACTTAAATCACATTGCCTAGCGCCGGTCTCTGGCTGCATGACCGCAGATGCTCGTCTCTGGATGGGTGATCTGGAACGATCATTTCATGGTGTACGCACAATGAGTTGAATCTAACAGAAGACCACTGATTTTTTTTAAAACACTGAACCTAAAATTACTAATTAAAAAAAAAGAAAAAAGACAGATAAATTGCTGTCAACTGGGCGTGTGAGTGGCTCACTCTCAGACCATCACGGTTCAGTCACTGCCAGTGAGATACTGAAGAACTGCATTAGGGATGGCCAAAGTTTCATCCTTTATCAACACAATGTCATACGAGTCCAAGTATGATTGCTTCCTCTCCTCCACCTGAGGAAATTAAAAATAGATAAGCATCAAATCAATTTAATGAGCATGACTGAATGAATGCTTTTTGCTCACCTTGTCATTAAGGAACCCAATCTTGAGGATGTTCTGCATGTCCTGAACTCCATCAGCCATGTTTAGATCCCCAGAGAGTCTCCCAGCAGTAGCACGTTTGGCCGTGTCCGCAGCTCCTGGAAGTGGTTGGTGTTGAGCAGCGCACCTTCCCTTTTATTGTAGATGTGAATCAGCTCTCCTTTGAAAGCCCTCAGCACTCCCTGTAGGTGCAGATCGAGTGAAATTTTTATTTCAATCCCTGCTGTGGAGGTCAGACTGTGGTTTGTGGCGCGGCTACTCACAGACTCATCAAAGTCCATGTAATTGGAGATGACGTTGACATTGGGATGGAAGACCCCAGCCTGGCGTATCACCTCTTCCAGGATGTCTCCTATTCCAGCAGAGAAGATGAGCAGGGGGATGCCGTGCTCATGCAGGTGGTCAAAGAAAAGCTTGTAGTGCTCCCTGTTAAAAAAAAAAAATCCACTTGTCATTTGAGAACATCACCCACATTACACAAATCCTTTCAACATTCAAAAACCAAACAGGTTTTCAAGTGATGCTCGTACCTCAGCATGGCACCCGACCCTCTCACCGCCGTGGTTAAATGGTCTTTCTTAATTTTCTGATTCACCAGCAGATCGTGAGCCTTTGTCCACCTGAGATACAGTGATGCTTATAAATGCCATTCCAGCACTATTAAACACAAGTTATAGCCGCGTTTAGACACCTACCAATCCACCATATGAGGCAGCTTCTCCTCTACTGACAGTGAGGTGTCGATCTCTATGGGGTAGTATTTGTCGAGCAGCGCCTGCAACTGAAGAGGACATGGCAGTGTTACAAAAACTGAGCCCCTATGTGAATGAATGGGGAGAGAGCCATAAGTTTAAATTTAATAATCACCACATACTTCACTTTTAATAATGTGCAAAGTTGCATTCCCCCCCCCAGTTCAATCCAAACGCACTGGCCAGCTCACCCACCAGAACACAGAATAAATGACTTGCACAAACTTGATTATATCATCTGCAGCGCATTGCCCATTATAAATATATTGTGTCTCAAAGTGAAATGGAAATTATTATACATGCCTTTATTTAATCATGCCTTGATTATTGCAATTCATTATTCCTTTGCCTGAGTCACTCGATCCCTGGATAGTTTACCAATGGTCCAGAATATTGCTGCAAGACTTTTCACCAGATTCCCTAAAAGGTCCAATGTGACACCGAGTCAGTCTTCCTTACACCGGCTCAGTTTAAAATTTCGGTGAGCACATTCAGAGCCCACTATGGTCAGATGCCTCCATATATCAGTGAGCTACTACATCGTTGATCTGTGAGGTTAGCTGATCAATGCTTGTTGGCTGTATCTAGATCCAGGTTAGACAAAAAAGGAGAATTTGTTTTCGAGGTTGTGGCTCCAAGTTGCAAAACTCGCTTCCACTGGATCTAAGATCTGTGGACACGACTGATACCTTTAAGGAAATCAAGACCCACCTATATTCAGTTTTATACTTTAATTGTTGTATCTTATCCTGGATTGTAAAGCACTTTGTGACTTCATGAAAAGTGCTAAATAAATAAACCTTCCTTACTTTCTTTCTTTAGATTCTTTGAATGAAGACTCAGTGACATGTTTCAATAACATGCTTCAAAAACTACATTTACTTTGTGCAACACCATTTCGAGACAACACACCATATGTTGTGAGTCTGACCAACAAGCTCTTGCACTGAAGCATCTTTCCTACCTGTGTTTTGCAGTCACTGGAGATGATATTGCTGTTTTCCAGAATATCTGCAAATAAAAAAACAGAAAAAAAATGACAGCCGTGAATCCTTCAGTCAAAACCTTTTATACGTATGACGACCTCGAACAGCAAACAGCTTGAGAGAGATCACAAATGAAGCGTTCGGTACTAAATTGTGCTCTGTGGAAGATGCAGAAGTACTGAGTAGGCTCAAATGATTCTACTTTCATATCAGGATGGAAAGAGGAAAAGAGCTAAGAGACTTTAAATAAAGAGTTTATTGTTGGGGAATGAATGGCATTAACTAAGTGGCATCTACATTTAGATCAACGGGAAATACACCAGTAAATAGGGCTGTACACTGTAAGCAACATGACCATGTTGAGCACTGACCAGGATCCATCCATGAATGTGCTGCAGCTGTGTTTTTAAGCACAAATAACAAATATTTCACCGTTTTCCTGGTGATACATGAATAGCTCTAGCTTGCTAAAAAGCAAAACGACTCCTGTTTTACCTTGCTCTTCTGACTTTACTACTAAAACACACTCTGGAGTGATGTCACTCCTGAGTTGTGACTTCCAACATACACTATCTGGAACGCGGCATTATTCCCTGGAGTGTGCTTTTCTCTCCTTTTCACCATTTTACTTTCACTTACTATGACAAGTGGGACATCTTTTCCCGTTGAATTCAAATCTTGTAAGGGTCATGTCAAAATCTGAGATCACCTGGATCAAAAACGAGATAAGAATCAAGAAAGAGCTGCATTATATTTTCATAGAGGGCTGAATGTTTTTATAAGAGAGAGAGATGAGCAATGTGGATACCTGCAGGGTGTTGGAGCCCGCCTTCCGCATGGACTGCAGGATCTCTTGTACCCTCTCAGGGTCCTTCATACACCCCCAGTCACTGAATGAATTTGGAATCTGTAAACATTAATTATTTCCGTTTGAAAACAATTTAATCTCTCAGGATCATCCTGTAGATAAAACATATGTACCACCAGCCATGGATAGAGACATCTGCCACCTGGTATTCTTCTGATACATCATTATTCTATCAGCACTGCTATTGTTGACGTGGAAGATCTGAGTTTGGCGCTGTCATGTGTCAACTGGTTCTGTTTGCTTTGATTTCCTTGTGACAGAAATGTTCTTTCTGGCTCAAAATGACTTTATTATTAGTCATCAGAGACGCGCTTGCACGTCCCGCATAGTTTCTTTCGTTGTTTTATTTTCAATTGTAGCAGCTGGGCTGTGAGAGTCCCGCCGAGATTTGCAGCAACTGCAAGTGGCTTAATCAGCGCCTGGCTAAACTCCGGACTGTCAGTCAGCGCGTGAAATTCTGTATTAATGTATGAATTACTGTAGCGAGACTCTGGTATCAAATGCGGAGAGCCCATTTTCTGAAGATAAGAGGGTGACGCTCACCTCTTTGGAGGAAACACTGGGAAGTGTCGCTGGTGAATGTTCTGGGCTGATTGGTGAATCACGACGGAGCCTTTTGCAGTGTTGTGCTGGACTCGCAGATTTACGTTTCTTCCTGTTTTCGCTCATGATGTAAAATCCAAGTTAAAATGGGTATCAATTCGGCAAATGGTGTAGATTAGAGGATTAAGAAAAGAGAGATTAATTTTGTGAGTTTTGCAAGTAGATCAGTTTTGTTTACGTTCTAGCTAGTGTAAGCCGCCATGTTGAATGTCGCGCCAAGTCCCGCTGAGAGTTGCGCTCACAGCCAAGTCTGATAAAAGGCGTACCATAACCTGTCACTATCCGCTGATTATTTATGCGCAGGACAGAATAATCTGCGTTAGTTTGAACAGCTCTGCTGCCTTCCGGTGACGGCCAAAAAGATGTGTCGTCAACCCGCAATTCAGGAGCCGCTACCAACAAAAGAGCATGCGCA
Source organism: Pterophyllum scalare (assembly GCA_024447675.2). Taxonomy (NCBI): domain Eukaryota; kingdom Metazoa; phylum Chordata; class Actinopteri; order Cichliformes; family Cichlidae; genus Pterophyllum; species Pterophyllum scalare. The sequence goes on from JAMQGT020005647.1 coordinate 20,769, forward strand.
TTTAGGAGGTGACGTTCCCACGCTTCAGCAGGTGACTGCGCTGATGCCTGTTCATTATTTTGCCAACGTTTCTGATGTGGTTATTATTCTTCACGCGCACTTTTATGTGGTTTCAGGATGGTCAGCCCAACAACTAAAGCATACACTTTGTATTATCTACACGCAGATGGAGTGATTATTCGTCCGCTCGTGTGGTGCTGTGATAGAGTGACAGTCCAACTAGATAACCTGTGACACACCTGCACCTGGATTCATTCTGGCTAGATTTTAGCTCAGCAATTATTGTTTCACGTTCAATACATCAGACACGACCTCTGATGTCAGTGTTTTTATATTCTGCTCCCTTACAAATAAGCTATAAAAATGAAACTTCATCACGTGTTTATTTTTTTGTTTACAATATTTAGAATGATTTTAGTAGTTTACTAATGTAGCAAGTTTGTATTAAGATGAGTAAGACAAAATATTAAACGCATTTATCTCCTGGTTTGTTTGGCTCCTGAAAACAAGTCTGTGACACATCTGTCAACAACTAATCTGAGACACCAGTATTGCCATTAATGTCAAGAATTTTTAAGGTGCTTTTCATGGCATAAAAAAGGGGTTAACAGTAGGTGAGAATGACGTGAGGAGGTGCCCTAGTTGTGCTGGCTGTTGTCCTTCCTTTGCTTTGAGTCTCTTCGCTGTCCCTAAAATGCATAGATTTATGTCATTGAACACTGACATGCTTACTGCCTCATCAACCCCTAGAAAAACCCTGATTACAGCTTACCTGCAGTCCAATAATGCAATAGTACACAAGCAAATGTCTTACAAAACAAATTTTAATTTCAAGAGATGACATTAGCATTTCATACATCCAATATAAGGACACAATGTCTATCACATGCAAAAACAAATGACATAGCTTATTTCAGTTATTATTTGCAGTGCTATTTATGTTAGGTCATAAAGTGGAAATGAATATCATTTCTGCGCTCCATAACCCCAATGCTATAATTAGCACTGCATGAACAGTGGGAATTTCTGAATGTCAGTCACAACACATTCATATAACAATCCCTTTTGTGTTAAGTTTGATTCCTTTTTGTCTCATTTCTAAGTCTCTTTGGTGGGTAAGAGGAGTCTACAGACAGACAGATCTCCAATATACACCAAACTTAGTACAATAACAAAGCCGCTACAAGACATTTAATGTTGGAAACTACATTGGTTTTTTTTTTCCCCCCCGCAAGAAGATTAAATCTCACTGACTGCAAGACAGCTAAAACAAAGCCTTTGCAATATACAATCAGCTTGTCTGATACAAAACAAATGAAACAATTCAAAGTGCAATGGCAACTTTTTAAAGACCTTAGATGTTAAAAAGTGGAGTTCCACAGAAGCTTTTGCCATTCTTTACAGAGTGATACCCAAGCCCTATACACACTCCCACACTCATCATAAACATTAAATATATATCTTTGCTGAATGAATGGGCAACCAAAGACAACCAAAGTGCAAAAGAAAGGAATGATTAAGCCGCTGATGATGATTGGTCCTTCATGCAGTTGCACAGCAGATTGTTTCAATTTTAGCTTACTTAAAGGAATGATTTCATTGCATCTTAATCACATCTTTTGGGATATTACAGTCCTTTCGTCAGAAACCTGGAGAAACATTACTACTGATACAAGATAAGTGACACAAATATACATCTGCTGGAAAGATACAGCAATCTAAAAGCAAACTAATCTACAGGAGTTTATGATAAACAACCATATTTATTCATATTTAGTTGTTGTGCCTGTACAGTAACAAGCAAAGCCATAGTAACAGAGCAGTTAAAACCTAAGTTGGAATTTGGACCGATTGTCACAGTGTTATAATGGAATGAGACTTCATTAAGAATGCAGGAATGCAATTATTACTAATGCCACGTTGTCTTCCAGTACAATAAAGGAATGTAAAATATCCATATAAATGTATACATATACAGCTTTTATACTATTTATGTATAAAGAGAAACAGCCTCGATACAAACATAAATGGCTAACGGATATTTAATCGTTGGCTGTTCTATAACACTCTTATTCACATGTGTATGCAACATCCCTCCTCACAGACCACAAGCAGGACAGCACAAACCTGCCCACATATTTCATGGCTTTCCACAAATGAGCCATTAACACAACACAGCATAAAAGCTGATGGCACACAGTTCAGATTAATGAAATCCAGGATGACAGTAACAAGACCTGCTTTAGTGAGCGATGTATGAGGGTGGGGGCCAAAGGTAACATATTGGAACTGGGGTTTGTAGGAAATTGTAGTCACAGTAGAGCGTTCAGACACTCTATCTGCGACTGGAGCTGCCGGCGCAGGGTGAGGGTGCGCCTGTGAAGCTGTTGCATCTGTTGCATGCGATCTCGCTGGCGGGCCAGGTTTTGGGGCATGGGGTACCGCTGGCAGCCATACAGGAAGCGGTACGGGATGCGGACGTGGCAGGCGGTAGCTCGACAGCGAGGCTGGGGCATGGGCGGCAGCAGCATCCATCGCTTCCTCTCGGCGCAGTATCGGTAGGCCTCCTTGCGGTACTGCTTGTCTACATCGTCGCTGTTCTTCCAGCCTCCAATGATGAAAACATCCTCATCAAAATGGCAAATTGCAGCACCCTCGATACTGGTTACTTCTGGTGGAAGGCTTTCTAGGATTTCATCAGAGATGCGCACACTAATCTTCTGTCTGGCAACCTCATCCCGGACCGTGTAGCTCTTGGGACAGCAGGAGGCTGTGTGGTAGAAGTTAGTGGATGCCACAGCCATCTGGAAGATACAGTAGTTGTCGATAAGGGGCAGGGAGTCAACATCCTGCCACTGGCGGCTCTCTGTGTCGTAGCGAGTGGTCACCGTCTTCAGCCCGTCCTCATTATCTGTGTCAACGGGTGTGCGTGCCGTGACATACACGTAGCGGTCCTCCACACTCACTGCCTTCACGTCTCGCAAGATCTTGGGAGCAGATTCCAGATTGTGCCACTTGTCCTGCTCTGGCTCGTACACGCTGACATCTTTGAAACCTGGACTGAAGTTGCCATGGCCCCCAATGCTGTACAAGATATCCTTAATGCAGGTCAGGCCAAAAGAGTGCTTGCGTGTGGTCAGGTTGCTCACCTGCTCCCAGGTGTTGCGATTAGGATTGTAGCGTTCCACAGTCTTAGCAAAGCCTGGCTCCATAGAACCAGCTACATAGACGTGGGACTCTGTGGCAGCGATGGCATGGCCATCCAGGTGGTTGTGGATGTGAGGCAAGTTGACCCAGCGGTCCTCATAAATAAAATAGCCCACACATTCACTCAGGTAGTCACCTCCCTCTGACACCCCACCTACTACCATGATAACATCCATATTCTGGCCAAAGCGAGGTTGAAAGGAGGCCATGTGCGAAGACCAGAACTCCATATCGGCTGACTTGAGGTTTTCAAATCGAATAGCATGGCCCTCTACAGCCTCAGACACCAGCCGGAGACAGGCCTCGTTGGATGCCACCATTCGTTCATTTTTCACCACCCTGGTCAGGTAGGTGGGCTTTATCTGAGGCAGCCTCAGCAGACGAAAAAGCTCTTCAAAGTAGCGGCTCCTTTCCTCTGGGTTCTTCTGCACCCACTTCACCACAGCCTCAAAAAGCACCTCCTCAGAATCCACTGTGATCTCTGCATCTGATAGCCAGTCACGGACCAAGTGAAACGGGAGTGTGTAGAACTCCTCATCCTGGATAACCTTGTGGAAGTTGCGGCGGATCATGTCTGCAGCCCGTAGAGCCAGCTGGTCCAGGGTGTACATGTGAGCCAGGCTGTGGACCGCCACGCAGTTAGTCAGACTCAGCTTCTTCTTAAGGAACTCACCGCAGAAATCTTTCAGCTGCAGCAGCAGGAACCTAACATAGAGGAAATACAGCAGAGATCAGACAATTAAAGTTCCTGTTACCCACTTAATAGTATTGTTTACTCTTATTTCTGTGAGTAGTGCACAAAAACGGTACTTGATGGCAGCAGTGCAGCAACAGAAGGCCCATGCTTAAAGAGTTAATTCTCTCTCTTCTGAAAGACAAAGATGTGATCTTAAAAACTGATCATACCTATCAGCCAGCTCCAGCACTTCGTGCACATTGCAGGTACTGACGCGTATTTCTCCTGTATACATATACTGGATAACGCTCTCCACCGTCTCGGGGTCCGGCCCCAGCTCTGAGCTCCATTCCTTCATTTCTACCCGTCCGGACAAGGACTCGGAGAACTGTCCCCCCAGCAGTGGTGTGAAGTAGTCCGGTGGCTGCAGCCAGGACAGACCTGTGGGCTGAAAACTCACAGCTCTGGACGCTGCCCGTAGCCGCCCCGCTGCTGAAGGCCAGCGTCACGTCGCAGAATAAGCCCTGCTTCCTCTGCTCGTTCTGCCGCCGCGAAAGCTCCGAACAGTGGGAGGACGAGGTGAAGTCCTCGGCCTCTTCCGCGTCCCCGTCTCCAGCAAGAGCGCTAGGCGTGCTGGTGCCGCCGCTGCCGCTGGTCCTGGTGGAGTCCTCCGGGTTGGGTGCCGCCGCTGCCATTCTGCTTCCAGCGCTGGAGGTGAGCAGTCGTGGGAAATGAAGTAAACTCGTGAAGGAAAGGAGACATATACGGGGAAGGAAAAATGAAGTGCGTTTTGTATTCGTTAGTCACTTCCGGGGCGTAAAGGAGGCGATTTAATCTAACAATCCTCCTCAAATTATACCTTGTCCTGCATTACATGGCATTTTAGACGCCAAAACCTTGATTACAAATAAAAAGGTTATTTTTATGTTAGTTTTAGCACTATGCCATGCATAGCACACAACAGTATTTAGCACGCAGTACATGAATGGCTACATTCATGTACTGCGTGCTTTTTTATTACTTATGGGGTTTTTTTTGTTGTTGTTTTGTTTTTTAACATGTACTACCGTACATTAAATTTAAAATTTGTTTTTGCGCCGTTTCTGGTGTCAAATTTGCTGCAATGAATATGGAACTAACTTCAGCTTGGGTAAACACAAACAGAATCACTGGCATGCGCATTGAGTATATAGGCGTCAATGGCCGTTCCAACTTGCTGGACTGCGCATGGGCGAGAAAACTTGCACTAATGTGTGGCGTAGTCTGCTTGCTCAGAGAAGGTCGCGCCAACATTTAACACTGGATAACGCTTTGTTTACGGTGACCATGCGTGTTTACAGTGCATCTGAAAGCTGTTTGAATGCATTTGCCTGAAACAAAACGCTCCTGTCTAATAACTTGGTGACAGCTAATGGCAGACAATTAACTTGCAATAGTAGGGAAAAAGCAAGTAAAACTGCTGTGATTATACATGACAACGAAATATATAATTCACTCTAATGCACAATGATGCTACCACGCTGCACACCTGCATCAGATCATTACATTTGCGCCTCACAATATGTTGGAACATTTATAACCCCGTCTAGAAGCTTGCGTAAAGTCAAGCGTGTACAGGTGCTGGTCATAAAATTAGAATATCATGAAAAAGTTGATTTATTTCAGTAATTCCATTTAAAAAGTGAAACTTGTATATTATATTCATTCATTACACACAGACTGATATATTTCAAATGTTTATTTCTTTTAATTTTGATGATTATAACTGACAACTAATGAAAACCCCAAATTCAGTATGTCAGAAAATTAGAATATTACTTAGCACCAATACAAAAAAAAGGATTTTTAGAAATGTTGGCCAACTGAAAAGTATGAACATGAAAAGTATGAGCATGTGCAGCACTCAGTACTTAGTTGGGGCTCCTTTTTGCCGGGATTACTGCAGCAATGCAGCATGGCATGGAGTCCATCAGTCTGTGGCACTGCTCAGGTGTTATGAGAGCCCAGGTTGCTCTGATAGTGGCCTTCAGCTCTACTGAATTGTTGGGTCTGGCGTATCACATCTTCCTCTTCACAATAGCCCATAGATTTTCTATGGAGTTAAGGTCAGGCGAGTATGCTGGCCAATTAAGAACAGGGATACCATGGTCCTTAAAGCAGGTACTGGTAGCTTTGGCACTGTGTGCAGGTGCCAAGTCCTGTTGGAAAATGAAATCTGCATCTCCATAAAGTTGGTCAGCAGCAGGAGGCATGAAGTGCTCTAAAACTTCCTGGTAGACGGCTGCATTGACCTTGGACCTCAGAAAACACAGTGGACCAACACCAGCAGATGACATGGCACCCCAAACCATCACTGACTGTGGAAACTTTACACTGGACCTCAAGCAATGTGGATTGTGTGCCTCTCCTGTCTTCCTTCAGACTCTGGGACCTTGATTTCCAAAGGAAATGCCAAATTGACTTTGATCAGAGAGCATAACTTTGGAGCACTCAGCAGCAGTCCAGTCCTTTTTGTCTTTAGCCCAGGCGAGACGCTTCTGACGCCATCTCTTGTTCAAGAGTGGTTTGACACGAGGACTGCAACAGCTGAAACCCATGTCTTGCATACGTCTGTGTGTGGTGGTTCTTGAAGCACTGACTCCAGCTGCAGTCCACTCTTTGTGAATCTCCCCCACATTTTTGAATGAGTTTTGTTTCACAATCCTTTCCATGGTGCGGTTATCCCCATTGCTTGTACACTTTTTTCTACCACATCTTTTCCTTCCCTTTGCCTCTCTATTAATGTGCTTGGACACTCTCTTTGTGCAAGGTGTCAAAGGTTGTCTTTTGGACATCTGTCAAGTCAGCAGTTTTCCCCATGATTGTGTAGCCTACAGAACTAGACTGACAGACCATTTAAAGGCCTTTTCAGGTGTTTGGAGTTAATTAGCTGTTTGGAGTGTGGCACCAGGTGTCTTCAATATTGAACCTTTTCACAATATTCTAATTTTCTGAGATACTGAATTTGGGGTTTTCATTAGTTGTCAGTTATAATCATCAAAATTAAAAGAAATAAACATTTGAAATATATCAGTCTGTGTGTAATGAATGAATATAATATACAAGTTTCACTTTTTGAATGGAATTATTGAATTAAATCAACTTTTTCATGATATTCTAATTTTATGACAGCACCTGTAGCTACTTTATTAAGTTCGCATTTACTTCAAAACAGCTGGAGTGAATCTTAAGAAATAAAAGATGTACTGAAATGTAGATTTTATTTTTTCGATTTTAATAAATCTTTTACTCCATAATTTGGAGGACTGGGCTGTTGTCCAGTCAGTGGCTCTATAGTAGTGATTTACACTTTCGCACAAACAAGCGATCCCTCAGTTTATATTCCAAAAGGACACAAATCCCATGGAGCTGTGGCGACCCCTTGTGAATAAGGGCGCAGCCGCAAATCGCTATAAGTCAACAAAAGTGGCTTGAATGTCACATTTGATTCTGGGAATTTACTTGAAGCGTTATTTTTGTCAGTTTTCCTCAATGAAAATCCTCTTTAGTCGCAGGGCTATTTGAAAGTTAAATGTTCAGTTAACCCAGGTGAAGAGCAGGACCATAAGGAAAACACATGCATTACTACACTGTATTGATTACATTTTAATTTACTCAATTATACCGTTATCAACATACAACAAATCAGTACGGGAACATTTAGCTCACACTCAAAAGATTAAAAAATAAAAACATTGAAAATACTGGTGATATTTCTGGATTCCCACAGATGTTATACACCACATTAACATAACAGATAACACTGTTGATGCCTGCCACGTATATTGTGACCAGATTTTTCACATCAGGCATGAAACTACCTTTAAAATTGGACTCTAACAGAACAATTAAACGACAGAAAATCGCAATTATAAAAAAAAACAACCCAAAAAAACCAAGCAATCCTACCATATTAATTGTACATAAATAATAAATGTATTATTTAACCCTCATCGTGCTGACACAAAGATATTTGTGTTAATAATTCAGCTTTTTGTTACTTATTTTAGTTCTTTTTTTTTGCACCTAACCCACTTAATGGAGAAAGAAAAAAAAACATTAAAATAAAAAATATTTATTTGTTGTTCTTATAATAGTATAACATCACTCAACCATTTTAATGCTTTCAAAAAATGCTCCCTCATTTTGTACCAGCTGGAAGAGAACATTTCCTGGGGACTGCAAATGGCAGCACCTGCTAGGAATGACTCATAAAAATGGTCCCATCAGCCACAGTAGGCAGACTACAAGTATCATTTTGCCACTGGGTCAAAGGCGGTACAGAAAATAAAATATGATAACATTCTTGTGGCATTCAAATGTAATTATTAATGTACCTGTACACAAATAAAGCTCTGATCAACAGTATGTTCTGATATTATAGGAATTATTGCACTACAAGTTCACTTCTTGTGGTAAATGGCACAGTGAAGAAAGCAGCACAGAGACACAATACTGTTGTACAGACACACATGCTACATTAATACAATGATGTACTATTTGGAGGGTAAACAACAGCACTTCTCTAGTCACGTGTAACTTTCTTTTCACTCCCTCGACTGTATAACTCATCTGATTGTTCTCCAAAACACATTTTGAGACTGAAGCTTCACAGTTTAGCAGGTTATATATTACACACAGTTGCAGCACTGACAGGTTCCCCAAAACTAAATTCTTTCCAACACTTGACATTTGCGGCTACATTAATCATAACAGCTTCCCTATATTATGCCACTTCTTTGAGATGATGTCACAGTATGGGCAGGCGGTACTGATGGCGAGGTGAGGGGCCAAAGAGCTGTCGCTATATGGTTTAGGCCCTCTGATTACATAGACATGTGCTCTGGGAGCACATAGGAGATGTCATCCCAAGGGTGGCGATACAGACCCTGTTTCAGCCTCTTCTGGTCCAGGTAGTGTCCTAAGGAGATATGAAAAAGAATAACTGATTACCATACAAAGTAGAAATGTTTACTGTCTTGGACACATTACCATACACAGAAACAACTCACCAATGAATCCCATACTGCGACCCAAGACAAAGATGCCATTCAGAGCACCAATTTCCACAAACTCATCTGCTTCATCCCTGTGAATGCATGATAGATAGGGAAAAAGCTTTTTAATAATATGGGCAAATGCTTCTGATAAATAGTCACAGGAAGTTTAAGCATATCTTGGTAAGTAATTATTTTATCAAAAAGCCATACAGCTCCTGTATTACTCCGTGGTGTTGTAGAAGAAAGATGATCAGTGTTAAAGGTAGACATTGGCTCACCGTGTAAATACTCCACAATTCCTGAGCAAGTCCACAAAAGCCACACCGATGAAGCCATCCACATTCAGGATCAAGTTGGGTTTCTAGGTAACAGGAGCAGATCAGAAAATCATTTAAAGTGGACTTCTCATACCTTTCCTTATTTTCTGTCTCTATATACTGTTACAAGGACAAATACCCATATCAAAAATGGCCAAAGTTTAAAATAATGCGGTTAGCATATGCCAGTGTAATCCCTGTGAGCCAAAAGCTGAAACCGCTCAGATGGCTTTAAACACTCAGCTTCAGATTTTTTTTCTCTGCCCATTACTGTGTACAGATGAGAAAGAGAAGTAATATCCATAATTTTGTTGTTTATGGAGGCAGCCAATAAGAAGAAAGTCTGATTGAAGCGATGATGACCTTAAAGTGAGAGAAGCTAAACTGGCTTGTTACAGAGAGATGATCAACAGGCAGCACCAATGCCCAGGATGATAAATAAGGATTATTTTGAAATGTGAATCATGCAAAACTACTCTAATAAAGTTGAACAATATGGAGCTTGAAAGGATTAGAATAGGTCTTGTTTTGTTTTGTAAAAGCTATTCAAAGCAGCATTAAGTTTAGAAATCTTACCTTAGACGTGGTGATTTTCTCTACTTCCAGAGCGTAGTCCAGCAGCTGGGTGGAAGGAAAGTGCTGCTTCACAAAGTCCTTTAAGATCTGGACTCTCATGTCTGGATTGTTAATCTGAGAAGCACAGATGATTCAATTTCAACATCTTTTCTCATCATCGAAATTTTTGTTTCCCCCACCAGTACTATTAGCTGAGGCAAACAGCTACATTTCTTGTATTTTTTTAAATACTTGGTTCTTGCAACGTAGCTAAATTGCCAGAAGAACATTCTGCTGCATGGGATGCACACATGCTAAGAAGCTATGGCACTCACCGACTTGACTCTATGGCCAATGCCCATGATCAGCTTGCCATCCTTCTTCATCTTGTTGACAAACTCCATGGGCAGCGTGCTGCTATCGAATGCCTTGCTGAACTGCTTTGCTGCAGCATCCAAAGCACCTCCAAAACGGTCACCCTAAAAAAATTACAAGAGGACAGGGAAAAAAAACAGTTTGCATATACATGGTGGAGTTTTATAGCCATTTAAATCAAGTAAATAGACAAAGGCTTTGGTGTCTTACAATGGTGAGAAGGCCTGAGGTGACGCTGGAGATGAGGTCTTTGCCAGCACGGGCACAGACAATAGTATTGTGTGCACCAGAAACAGCAGGGCCATGATCCGCAGTCACCATAAGACACATCTCGATGAACTGGCAGGCATACCTTGGCAACCTGCAAACAGAAATATTTAAACAGATAAAGGTCGTACAGTTCAAAGATTTCTCAGGAGGTATTTATCGCAATTACTGGGTTAAGAGGCAAACCTCCTTTGGAACCAAAGCAGCCCCAGAGTGCCTCCGAGGCCCATTTCTGACTTGAAGACCTCAGTGATGGGCATGCCAGCATAAATGAGCTCCTGACCTCTCTCATCACAGATACTGGTCATGAAGGAAGCTGGCTTACGGATCAGACCAAGCTCCTGCAAGGCAAATAGACGCGAAAAATGAAAAAAACAAACTGTTATCTCTCTTTAAAAGCTCCGCTCCTAAAAAGGTATTTATGAGTCATGCTTTCTGGCATACTCACTCGTGCCCAGGAGTAATCCATTGGTACAGTGGGAGGAGGTACCTCTTCAGCTGGCTGAATAACTCCCTTTTTAACAAGGTCATCATATACAGATCTGCAAAGTTAAAAATAACACAAAAACTTAGATCAAGAATGAAATGAAGTATGAAAAAAAATGAAAACAAAAATCATGGGCATGCACTGACTTGATGATCTCTCCGAGCTCATCAAAGCTTTTAGGGACAAATGCGCCAGCCTCCTTCAGAGCTTTGTTCTTAGCTACTGCTGTCTCAGAGGCCTGGTTGGCACAAGCTCCCGCATGGCCAAACTGAACCTGAAGGGGGGCGCGCAACACATTTCAAAGAACATGATTAAAACAACCATTAATTTCTGGAATGTGTCATTACCCGTCTGCTTAATATGCATGAAATAGATCAGATCCTACATTTGCCCTCTTACCTCTGAGGAGAACATGGTGGCACAGGTGCCAATACACCAGCAGACAACTGGCTTTGTGATTCTGCCCTGTTTGATAGCTTGACAGATCTTATATTCCTCTGTGCCACCAATCTGTCACGATGGCAGAGACAGATACAGAATTTAGTAGTCAATAACTGTTTAAAGCTGCAAGCGCCAGTGTGTGAAGGTTTATTCCTCACCTCTCCTAGCACGACAATCATCTTTACTCCAGGAGTGTCTTGGTAACGCAGCACATGGTCAAAAAACACAGAGCCTGGGTATCTGAAGAAGAGTCCAGAATTACGCACCAGCTCAAACCCACATTTAAATACAGAGCCAAAGGCACATACATACCTGTCCCCACCGATGGCCACACCTTCAAATACGCCATCAGTGGTGCGGGAGATTATATTGTTAAGTTCATTGGACATGCCTCCTGAGCGGGACACGTAGGCCACACTCCCTGGGCGATACAGCTTGGAGGCGAGGATGTTATCCAGCATGCCTCCCGTGTTCCCGATCTTAAAACAGCCTGGCTTGATTCCTCCAACCTAGATAAAAACACGTGAGGTGGTTTACTCAAATTTCAAACAACAACAACAAAACAGAAAGATCCTGTGAAATCTCATGAGAGGCAAAACTAACTGTCGCTGGTCCAATGATTGTGACGCCCTTCTCGTCTGCAGTCTTGATGAGCTTCCTGGTGTGGGCTTCAGGGATTCCCTCAGCAATGATGGCAATGGTATGAATCTGAAGGCAAATGAATAGAGATGCTTAGCTATGGAGACCTTTTGAAAATCTCCATAACTACGCAGATGCTGAAGGTGACTTGACTACCTGTGGGTACTGCATGGTCTCCATGGTGCTATCAAAGGCTGAGCGCAAAGAGGCAAAGTTGATGAGCACATCTACGTCTGGATGCTTCTTCATGGCATCACCCATGTTCTTATACACAGGGATGAGTATCTCTTTATGTCCCCAGTAGAACTTCTGCTTGTGGTCTCCGCTGGAAAGCAGCCAAGAAGAAACACATTTAAGGCACAGTACTCTCAGTGGTAAATATCCATTACACTGAGAGCAGACTAAAGGAAACACAAACTAGGGGCACACTGCATACTTACGTGAACGGGTAGACCATAGCTGCGACAGATGGCTCATCTCTGGAGCAGACATAATCAAAGTCTAGCATGCCCTGCACTGCCCGTGTCTGCATGCCCCACACTATTGACTTTGTTTGTTTGGAGAAGAGGGTAGTTGCCTTGGCTGCAGGGAAAAGAAAGCCGTTAGAAACCGGAGGAAGGAGGTATCCCCTGCAGATCTGTTGAGACTTATATAAACAGAGAAAATCCAGAGCACCCTGATTGAGGGGTGGGGGTCGTAAATCTACTTAAGACATCTATTGCTTTAATAAATTATTTTTTAAAGTAAACACGCAAGTTCATGCATTAAACCACAGTCGCTTCCATTTTTTTAACCCGAGTTTGGATTGCAGACTCCTCTTGCTGACAAAAGAGGGCGCTGTGATACCTACACTCAACCACACATTAGCATAAGGCCTCTACCTACTACCCAGTGATGGACACAGGCATGAAAACAGATGAAAACAAAGTTTCAGCATTTATTGTGCACTGCAGTGACTGGTGTGTGTCTCACCAATGGGAGCTCCAGTTTTAGCTTTCTTTGCTGGTGAACTCTCAACTTTGCCTTTGTTTTCAGAGAAAGAAGCGGTTCTGCTGGATACTGGGGTCTAGAAAATGTTAAAAAGAAAAAAGAAAAAAGTAACTATTTCCCCCCCCTGCTATGCATATTTGAAAAAGTGTGTTTCCTAGTAAGGACAGCCCAGTTGAGAAATCTTCTGCTTCACCTGTGAAAACTGCCAAAGGTGCTATATAATTTTACATCACATGCACTTGATATACATGTGTCCTGGATATCCATTAACAAATTGTTTTGTTGATGACCGCAGATGATTTCCCAGTACTTCATATTCATTCATACTCATTCCCAGTATTCCAATTCCTATTCCATTTCTCTCTGTTATTCTGCTGCAGCACATACATCTGAAGCAAAGAGAAACACACATGTACAAACACACACACACACACACACACACTTGGCTGAAATCCTGCACTGCACATTTTTAATGGATGCCTCGGGGGGTGGGCTACAGCCTTGCACTTCTGACTATGGGACTCATGACTAGAGCAGTCCCAACAGTTCCCTCCAATGCTCTTTTATGTAAGAGCATTAGAGGGAACTGTGCTTTGGTAACCTGGTTCACTATGAGGACAAGGTAAAAGTGACTGAAACAGAGACTGTGGCATGTAAGGCTGCCTCTAACCCACATTTGAGAGAGCCGATTGGTGTAAATACACATCATAGTGAATTGCCACAGTATATTGATGGTTTATTTGTCTCCAAGGGGCCAGTGTGTGTCATACCGATGTGCTGCTGCTGGAGTTGAGGAGGAAGTTGGCAGTGTGGGCAGCAACAGGAGGCAGGTTGGGAATCGGTCTGTAGCCCAGCGCCATGCCAACAATGGCAGTCATGTGGGTTTCTGTGCCAAAGACATGAATTGGGATGCCAGTGGTCTTTCCTGTGGAGAAAGGCCCAGAGTCAAATTAATTGTGGTGCATAACATCTGGCAGGTAATTGCAGAAAAAAAACTGTAGTACTACAACATATGAGGAAGAACATACCAACTTCTCCCATCACTCTTAGACCTTCCTGGTAGTTAGGGCCTCCACGCCGGACAAAAATAGTGACCTCATGCTCCTTCAGTGGCTCCTGATAATCTCTGATAGCCCGAACAATTCCCTTTGTCCAAAAGGACAGAGATGCTCAATTAACGTGTGATATTAAATAAGCAAAATTCAAGCTACTATGTAAACAAAATGCATACTGTACCTTAAATGTTGCTGCAACATTTGTGAAGTTTGCAATGCTTCCTCCAATGATCAAAACCTTTCCTGGAATACATTAATATGGAAATAAATAAAACAAAACAGGAAAATTATAGAAGAGATTGCATTGAGTGCAGCAAGAAAGTTTACACATTTCCTACCATCAGGGTGCTTCTCTCTCGTCATCAAAGACAGGATGGTCTTGGCATAATCATAGGTCTGCTGTTCACTCGGTGCTCCTGAATACTCTCCATAATTGGCCAGCTCGTTGACTCCGCCGAGATCACAGATTGTGTCGCTGGGATAAGTTTATATTGGTCACCAACACAGAGAAAGGAAAACACAACTTCTGTTTACTTCTGATGAACTCTTCCCTTTTATTCAGTTAATACTGCACTGTAAACAGATACAACAACTTAACAGTGCACAGGGGGAATAATTAGTCACAGCTGATGTGCCTGCGCGTCACGCTTTATGCCCCTGACAGACGGCAGAGTGAGTGAGACACCGCTCTTTCTTCCAGACTCTCACTGAAACAGCAGCATCTAGGAATCTAATTTATCTGGCAGCTGAATGGGCAGAGTCTAAACTGCTGCTCCCTACACCTAGTGGAATCAATATAATGGGGATCAATTCTAGAGATTGTTTAGACTAAACATTTTGTTGAATTGCTTGAACAACATGGATTCTGGCATCTAAATTAGCACTGTGGCTGGGTACCTGTATACCACTGAGGCACCTCCACCCGCCACCATGGTCCAGATTCTGCCTCGAGGGTTAAGCAGAGTGAGTTTGAGGCTGGCGCCGCTCTTAGCATCAAGGTCTGCAATATAGGCTTCCTACAAAAGGAAAAGGTGAATAAAGATGTAATTGTTAAATATTGCTACAAAGTTATTACCTTAATAAGAGCAGGACCTTTTACAAGCACATCACTATATAGCTGCAATTGGTCCTTCACTTGCACTAATTTTAAAGGAGCCATTAATTAGAAATACTGTATAGATATTGACAGTGACAGAGGATGTGATGCACATCAGTGGTTGTTTGTGACAGTCAGGGCCACAGCTGGAGGCTGAGAGTAAAAGAGCTCCCAATCAAAGGCACCTGCTGTCCCCCATCTCCACTTCGACATGCAGCAGCCCAATTAGACCAGGCCGTCTGCTACACAGACAGGCAGTCTGTCTCAAACCAGCACCCTCATGCAGCCCTTTTCCATTTAAAGCCTCACTACATTCACCTTTAAGCTCTGTCAATGTTGCTCAAAAGTAATAAGAGAAATTTTGATGATCCTGCTTTTCCTAATGAATTATAAAGGAGATAATCTGATTAAACCCATTAAAACTTTGTTTTTCTACTCTTAAGGCTAAAAAAGCTTCAAATGATCCATTGTGGTTAACAATACCCACTTAATTCTTACCTTTAAAGTACAGAGGAAGACCACCACAAGAGGTCTAGGCCACTTTAATTAATCTAAATAGCACTGTTACTTTAGTTGGGGAACCACAGTTTATGAAATAAGGTTGTTGAGAAACAGTCTCAAGAGGCCAATACCAGATATTTAAATATGACAATATGAAATCTAATGCATTTCTAGATCTGTCTCTCCAGTCTTCCCTCACCTCAGGATAAGCCTCCCTCCCAAAAGGAGGAGGGAACTCCACATCCCCCCACTTGGCCTTGCAGATGTAGTCAGCAGTCGCATCGATCTTAGCTGCCATGTCCAGCACGTAAACTCCATCTTTTGTGACCACTGAAGAGAGGGGAAGAATGTTGAGATATAACGTTAGGATCCATACTCCAGCAGCAATCTGCTGAGATTCACTGTGTTAGCAGCATGCCTGAGTTTAAAACAGGTCAAGGGATAAATGAGAGGGGTGCATGTTCAGGCACAGGTGGCATATAACCTTCTTGCTGTCCCAACAGGAAGTGGAAGGAGTGTAAAGAAAGGGAAGTGGCGGCTGGACAAAACGGCATGCGATGGTCATAGCCACATGCAGACTATTGAAATTATTTGGTAATCATTCACACTCCACAACAATATAAATCAGATACGGATTTATTATTGTTATTTACATATGGTTATATAGGAATATAGGTTGATCTGTTTCTCATTTGGTCAGGTCAGTTTGAGCTAAGGTCTAATTTTGTTAAGCATTATTTTTTCTTTAGCTGGCTTCTGTTATGGGTCCACTTATTTCTTAAAATAGCCTATTCTCATGATTATATATTTTTTGATATATACATTCTTTTTGTTTTTAGGGTGTAATAAAATCCATATTTTGAAAGTTATACTAGTGCCTGTAGATACTCATAACCGGAAAAGCTGCCCAAGGGCATGTACTGGTGCCTAATTACGCCTTTACAAACATGCTGCCTTCATCAAACAGAAAGTGCATGTATTATTTAATGGCTTCTTCCCTCGGTGTCAAAAATGTGTGTTTCATGATGATGTTTTATTATGCATTGATGTTTTCCTCTCTAATTTCCTTTTGATGTCCCCCTTTCCCAATTTTATAATCTGATAACATATTAATGAGATGGCGCAAGAATAAAGTGTAGATGCTGTAATGATAACCTCTTCAGACACAGCTCGGGATGTTGTTGGGGATTTGAGAAAAAAAAAATACCAAGAGGGTTGATCTCCAGGTATGTGAAGAACAGGTCTTCGTACAGGTTGAAGAGTCCAACAATGAAACTGGCCAAGACCCTGCAGAAAGACAGAGATGATATTCAGGACATAAGAGTCTGATTTTTGGATTTGTTTCAGTGCCAGAATGAAAATGGGATGTCTGGATCCTGTAACACATAATACAACACAATTACATTAGGAATGAAAAAAAAAGATTCCACTGATAGAAAATAAATTGTCGACTGTTTACATAACTGATGTCATTTGAGTGACTCTTCAAAAACTTGCTGTTAACTAAGAAACACTTTTCTGACATTTCATAGATAAAAAGCTACAAATCAAGGGCTAGTTCCACTTAGCAGAGTGTAATGGGTTGAATAACTGTAACCTTGAAGAAGAAAAGTTGCCAACTAAATATGCTACAGCCAATTTATTATAAATGAAATGTCTCTAGAGTCGTCAATGACGCCTTGTTTCCCCCTGTATAATAGGTTGAATTATTATATTAGTGCTGACTTTGTATTGCACGAAGGAGCAGTGTGGTGGGAGACACTGCCAACGGGGGTAGGAGCCGAGAGTTTTAATAAGCTGTTGAAGCAACCCCCCCCCCAAAAAAACAATGCCTTTTGCAAAATTAGATACAGGAAACAGCAGGAAGAAAGGGAAAGCTCTGTTATGCTGACACTCATGCCTGCGTTTAGCATTTTTTCACTGATAAGTCAAATATCAAAATATCAGTTACCATTTTAAACATATAGAACTTAGTATAGAGAAGTATAGAGCTGATTTTATTATGTTTGGAAGTGCCTTAGCTAATTACAGTATCCTGCTAACAAGATGCAATTAGACACACGGTGCTAAAATAACCCTTTGATATAGTGAAATCTATTTTGTAACCAGTTTGGAGCATTTTGGTTAAGAGTTTTAGAGCTCGGTTGCATATTGTGACGTCAAATGTTTTCCCCTCCTGTGCTCTGTCTCCATGGGTGTGGCTACATTGTGATGCAGACGCACAGGTCTACCATAAGAACATGCCATATCCTTGGTATTTTAGCCAGATCCACCCGTGGCTACTCGCATCCGCGTTTATAAAAGATGTGAGGGGGAAAATGAGAGTCCACAAACTAACAAGTGTCATCATGATGGCTGTGGCCATCTGCTATATGCAGTACAGTCTATGACCTTTGTCTAGGCCGACTATGACTCCCACGAGTCCCATCAGTATGCCTATGATACAGAGCAATGCAACTCTGAAAGAAGGCTCATCTTTGAGGATCCCTTTTGTTTTGAATATCAAAATTTCCATGACAATAATTTTATAATCTGCTAAATATTCACATAAGCACAGTTTTTATGGTTTTAATTTAATTAATTTTCATACTTTCTTGAATTGATGTAAGTAAATATCATTCTTAATTCCTATTTGTATACTTTTGACTCTGTTTAATCTGCAAAACAAACTATCCTCTGCATATCAACAATAAATCTCTCAGCACACACAACAGAACCTGTCAAACATGCAGTCATATCCCTGCACAATAGAAATTCTAACAGATAATATTATTGGGGGATTGTTAAGGCTGAGCTGCAGAGGAAAACAGTCTACCTGTAAACTGGCAGCAGTGTCTCACTGTAAGGGAAGAAAACACTAATTTGCCTTCTCCATCACATGTCAAAACAGAGAAGTGAGGGGCAGCTGGGTGGGGGCAGTGTTTTGCTCTCCTCCCCTGTCTGTCAGTTCTGCAGGCAGCTCTGAGCCTTTGTACCCACATCAGCCTTTTGTCAGGGCGCCGAGTGGCCCGTGGGGGGAACTATGACCGAAAACCCCAAGTGACTCAGCCTCTCATGTCTGCCTGCGAAGACAGGACAGAAAAACTAGCCAAATGCGGTTCTTGTTTTGAGTTCCAAGTGTGAGGGCGGGGGAAAAGTGTTTATGGGGGTGAGGAGGTCAGCTTGGGCTGGTAGCGTGATTTCTGGCTTCGTCAATGTCAGCCAAGACAATGACTCAAGCCAGAATCTGCTGTCACAAAGAGCAATTGGAGAATTAGATAAAAGGGGTTGGCGGAGGGTGAGCCACTGTATCCTTCCCATCAAAATAAATGGACGTGTTCTGAATGTGACTGTGGCGTAAAAGAGGCTGGGGGTGGAGGCTGATCGAAGAAAGGCAAAGCCAAGGAGAGAGTTTGTCATTTGTCTAATGGACAAATGGAAACCCTCCGCCCATGCGCTGCTCCCCCCACGTTTACTGCCAATATGAAAGTGCTCTCTCCAGATTCATTTACGTGCTGCTCTTCCCTGTTGGTCAGGAGTTCTATTATATAATTAAAAAATTGAGGTTTTTCCTTCTATTTTTAGTAGCTTAGTGATGAAAACCTCAATGTGTTAAAATATGAAAGGTCTATAGTTTTTAAGGTTTATGGGTTCTTTTTGAAGCGCGCATACTGTTTTGTGGTGACCTATTACAAGCTTCCTGGGGGAAAAAAAACAAACAATTTAATCATGTAAACTGTGTATTAGTATTTAAACAGCTTTCACAAAGATGCTGCTTATTCTCTGAGGATGAGACTGTGTAAGGGCAATACACAGTATTTACACCTATTCTGCACATGCACTCCCCTTACCACTTCTATCCCACTTACACTTTCTTGTCATTGGGGACATGAGTCAGCAGGTTCTTCTTCACCAGGTCTTCACTGATCTTTTCATCCACCCTAATTAGTAGCTTCTGTGCCTTGGTGTCCACGTCGCCTACATCCACCCCGCCCTCATGGTGAAACAGCACGTAGTCCCCTTCTCGAGTGGCGTAGATGCACACATAGAACTCCTCCTCCTGAACAGTGGATATAATTTACAAATCTGCCCCTTATATTTCATTACTGCTTTCTTTACTATCTAATTTAGCATCTATAGTAATAAAATTATCTATGAGCCATCTAAAAATGAAGGGCTGAGATGGACATCTCAAAGCAGATGTGCAAAGAGCTATTTACCTGCTTATGTGGGACAAACGGCTCGATGAGAAAGTTCTTGAGAACACCCTTGGCTTTTCCCACCTGCGAATCATCAACACAATATTCTTCTTAGGCAGCACCAATTTAAAAAAAAAAAAAAGAAGAAGTTAAAAGCAAAAACAACATATTGGGACACGCTCACATGGGTTAAAAACAGATTATAGCGTGGTCTGTGATCTTTAATTATTGCCTAATCTCTTTAGACATCGTAACTGTACTGTGGGAAGAGGGGGCAAAAATGTGCATCAAATTAAAAATGATATAATGAAGAATTCAAATAACACAGGACCACCATTTAGCAAAATCAAGTGACTTTTTAAAAGGCAAAAAAATAAAAGAAATGCCGTCATGTATAAGTGCAGGCATATTGTGCTAACACGGACACAGCTCATTTGATGAAAGCTGTCACTGTTTCTTTGTTAAAGGCCAACAGGCACAAAGCAACCAGGGACTGGCTGAGAGCAGCCAGCCGTAGAGAAAAGAAAGAAAAAAATAATAATAAGAGGGAACGAGAGCTGCCATTTTGAAGGGGAGAAATATAAAAAACGAGGTTGGTGACAGTAGTGGAAAAAAGTGTTATCTGACTGAAAAACTCACAGCAACTCATTTTCAGATAAAGTAGCAAATATAATACTGCCCCAGAAAGAAAAATAGAAAGCAGTGCATTTGAAGTCATTTTGTATGTGAATTCTTCCATTTCACCACTTGTGGTAGCGTTACTATCCAAAATATGAAATACTCATTTAAAAGAAATTGAAGGCATGTGGCCAACTGCAAAGTGTGAGTACCATAAAGGAAGTGACAGAATATTTTTTATCTATAAGCGATGCTGAGAAAGTCGAACACGTATGTGTCAGAGCCTGGCTGCTAAAAGAGAACAAGTATCAGAAAATGTGGGTCAGAACATCAGGCACAAACACAACACAAGTGCCATTACACAGAACACATTTTAACAGCATACATGCACCTTGTGCACTTTCAGGACACAAGAATCAAATTACTCAGGAATGAAAGCCGTATGTTTGCACTAATAAAAGGTAATTTATCTCTATCTCACTTCACACAGTAAAAATAATTACTCTGCTGAATTACATTTCTCTTTAGAGCACAATAAAGATGACACAGCCCAACGAGCTGAAACACTGCACAGACTGTCCACAAAGCAGCGGTGACTGCATTTATTCTTATTTACAGCCAGTAGCACTGCTGACACTGTCATCTAATCTGCAAGGAGACATGCAATTTCAGTGCTACAGTACTACACACAAACACACACTGTTCTCCGATGCTTTATGAACCAACCCGGTCTCTCCATAACTCACTTCTTGGTTTATGAGGCAAAGCAGCGTCTCGGTGCTACGTTGATGGAGTGAGTGTTTCTTCAATGGCAGCACTTGCCTCAGCTGACTGGACTGATTTAATACCGGCAGGCTAACAGTGAAGTCAATAACAAACTCGGCAGCTGTTTAGGCAAATGTGCATCGGGCAAAGAAGAAACACAAACCAGACACATGCGTGGAAGGAGGAGGGTAAAGGACAGGGCAGGAAGAAGGGCAATAAAAAACACTGGGATAAAACTGTGTTCAGCAGAGAGCACACACTCAGACAAAGGGGTAGGTGGATAGAGTTGCCTGAGAGACAGCAGATAGGGAGAGGGTGGATGTCATACTGTGGTTTCTTTCATGAGGCGGGGCTTGAGCCACTCCTTGACACCATTTAGGTTCAGGTTGACACCAACCAGACCCAGCTTGCCTCGCCTCTTGATGAGCTGGTCCGGCTTCACCACCAGTCTCTACAGGAGGAAGAAAAAGCAGCCCGCATGTTAGCAACAGGCATCATCACGTAGCTGTGAATGAATCCATCATCATATTGATGTTTTCAGTTTTAAAAGCTGACAAACTCTGAAGTGAGGGTTAGAATTTAATCAGCAATCATCCTGCTATTATACTAGTATCTGATAATAAAAAAATATATCAAAATAATCTAAAAAAAAATGTGGGCCTACACAGGCTTTCAGCATTTATGCAAGCATTTGATTATACACTATATGGACAAAAGTACTGAGCTACATACACATTACCTACAGGTATGCCATGAAGCTCCCGGCACACAGATTTTGTGGTGACGTTAATATCAGAGGAGGTTTGGAATTTTCTAATTATTGAGTCAGAAATTTATGCACTACGCTCCTCAGCAGTCGGCAACCCTGCTACATAACTTCACATGGTCCATGTGGCTGGCTTGCTGTGGTTCCTAAACATTTCTGCTTTGCAATAATACCACTTACAGTCTATCGTGGGTTAGGAAAGAAGAAATTTCGCAAACTGACTAGTTGCAATGGCGGCTTCATATTACAGTACCAGATTACTGAGCTCTTTGGAAAAACACATTATTTCACAAATGATTGTACAGGCAGACTCCATGGATAGGTGCTTGATTTTATCCCCTGTGGCAATGGGAGTAAATACACCTGAATACAAAGAAGAATACTTTGTCCATTAACTGTAACAGTACATTAACTGGCAGAATAATGGTCAAATCTGAGGATTTATTTGCAGTCCTGTTTGAATTCTGCCTTCAGCGTAAGCCAAATGTTTCAAAGTGAATTAATAAATAGAAACAGCATGGATATGGGGCGATATATTTTCTTCACAGTGGTAAGATCCGTGCTATTTTTCTCGATTCATCTTATTTCAGACTGCAGATATGTGTTATATAGGATTCCTGAGCAGTCTCTTATTACTCTGGGAATAAATAAATATCATTTAGCACTTGAAGGATGAGATGTACTGTATTTAAGAAGTAATCTCTCACCAACCAACCATCCCACATGATGTAAAGTAAAGGTTGCATAAAACCCCTACCGGCATCACCCACTTCCTCTTAACTTCAGATAAAGAGAATGACTTATGACAGCGGAGCCATTACTATCTGGGTGCTCGCCAGTGAGCAAATGAGGAGAGGGCTGAGGGTGAAAGTTAATGCAATTTCTGAATCAATTCTACAGCAGGACACATTGCTGTGGATCTGCCCTAAGCATCCTCCTAATACCTCCCAGATAAAATCCTTCAGCAGCGAGGCAGAGAAACACAGAATGACATTTCATCCAGCAAGATGAGCAGCAGAGTAATTAAATTAACTGATGTCACAGCTGCCTGTGTGCGTCACAATGGAGAGCACTGAGAGGAGAGCAAACTGGAAGCCGGGGGAACCTGTGCAAAAATGCAACACCCAGCTCAACTTTCAGCTTCTGCTGGGTGGGGCAATTTTGATTTTTTTTTCCTACATGTTCTTCTTTTCTTCTGTTTTGCCTCATTCCACCATGAATGCTATAGAACTGATAGTTTCCTCCTCTGTGATTTCAGCAAATGAGCACCAAGAGAGCACTCAGCTGCCAGCCTAAGTAATTGTCCCCATAAAGAGGATATCATTTTCCACAAGCAAAAAGGAAATTGTGCTTTAGAGATCAATGGTCTATAAATTACAGAAATAAAAAGCTGACTGTTCACTCAGCTAAATATTACTTCACCATCCACATACACTGCTGTCCTAACTATCTCTCCTGTCTCACCTCTGTGAGCAGCCATGGGTGCTCCTGGGCCAGTCGGTCAAAGCTGGTCTCAGTTGTCACGTTTGCAAAGCGGAACCTGTTCTGGACTGCCGCTGATGTGCAGATGTACTTGTAGAGGAACTCCTTTCCTGTCTGCTCGGAGATGGCCTTGGCCGACATGACTGCTCGGACGAGACAGAGAGAGAGAGAGATGTATGAGGAGATATGCAGATGACAACTATGGGGATAAGGATGGAAAAGCAGACATGTGGTGGACAGAGACAATGCAGGAGCACAGGAAGTTACAGGGAAGCATGTTTTATTTTTTTTAAACCAAAATTATGCAAGACACCCCTAATGAATGAGCGTGTTTGAGCTCCACTGCTGTGTTCTCAGAACTGTCAAGAAATGGTCCGCTAACAAGACGACTGAAGGACAGCTAAACAGTTTATATTCAGTGTGAGTAATAATGAACTTACTTAAATCAATAAGAAACATAGAGGCACCATCAGGCCTTCTACCCTTTTAAACAGTCACATTTCCTGTTTGTCTCCACCTGACAGGACACGAAGAGTGACGCCAGCGAAGCCAGCCCTAATGTGATTAGTATGGGTTTGTTGCATCTGCACACTAATGAAGTCATGGGCAGTTAGTTATTTGCTCCTCAAACAATCCGATCCACACTGAAGCTCCAGCAGAGTGAAAGTAGCGATGACTTAACTCAACTCAACTCACAAATTTACAGCTGTGGGTTAAACTGCATGGTGATCATTAGCAATAAGCAGGCAGAAACAGAAGCACGTATGATAAGAAATCATCGGTGGATGCAAGACCTACTTAGCTTTACTGGCAGAATGTGACGGAAGTAAAGTGAGAAATTCAAGCATTTGTAATAGCATCTGTAAAATTTTACTGCTAAAGGGTGGGGAGGTGACCTTTACACTTTGGCCACGTTTCACTCAGTGAGGTCATCTCCATCAGAATCAACAGCGCTCGCAACAGGACATCAGTGTTTGAATTTTATAAACAATTAAGTAAACCTGTTATGCACCAACAACAGCTGATTTCAGAATACCAAGATCAAAGTGAAGTAAATATCACGCACTGACACGAACAGTCATGAACAGATTCAGAAATTAAAATGAGAAAATAATCTTTGGAGCCGTTTCCTAATTACTATGTAGAGGGTGCAAAAATATCATGCAACCAGTAGTTCTGCAGCTTCACCAAAGCCGTCCCAGATGACTGCCGCTCAATTTTAAACAACTAGAAGACGCCACATTAAACTTCACACTGAAAACCAGCACTCTGCTAACGAGCAAACGCATACAGAACATCTTGCAGAAAAATGGCATTTGATCTGACCTTGATTAGATCTTGTTCTTTTCTTTTCAGGTTCAAATTCAACTTACTGAAATGCTGACATTTCTAATTTGTTACACCTTCAGTTTTACTGAGAAAAAGTATGCAAGTAAGTCTGTAACATAATTAATTTCATTATTTTTTTTGGTTTTGTTTAAACTTCATCATTTTAACTACAGGCCTTCTTTTGTATTTCTGCTTGATTTTGTATGATCTTGTATGTCTGACTGTGTGTTGGTAAGCATGTCGCTAACTGATGATACTCTGGATTCCCCAAACCCTTATTCTATTTCAGCTGCTTATACCCAAATTGTATGGAAGTCAATATTGGGAAATTTGGCTTATTAAGTTAATTATATACCAGTGTTCACTAACTACCACCCCTCAGGCTACTTTGTCTCATGTAACCTTTCAGGAATGGAGTACCTGCTCTTTCTCTTTCTATAACGTCTGACATCTGCTCGCAGTTATCTGCGTGCTACACTGCGGACCTGGCAGCCGTTGCTTTAATGGATTAATGGGACTGTCGTGGAGCATTCTCATTATTGATCACTGCTGTCCCTGAGTCACCACAGCACTGACCAGCAAATGTGGTTCAACCAAAACTCATCAGAGTCCCATCCATCAACTCATTTCTCTGTTGCACCTGATCTGTCAAAGGTGTTAAATAGCACTGCATAACGCACTGCTCCATAACAGCACTGCTCCATAACAGCACTGCTCCATAACAGCACTGATGATGCACAATAACCTATAATAATAACACAGGGTGATGGATGGCTGGGGAGGGCGTTATCGGACACAGAGCATGTGCACACTAAAGAGAAACAAACAGACAGTGAGGTCAAAAGGATGCAATCTAATAATTAAATTGCAGCGTACTGTTTAACTTTTAGTCTAACCAGTGAGCTACAACCTTCCAAAACCTTCCTGAAAAAGGACTGAGTCACTGATTGAGCCAGTGGAAGGATTTGATCAGCCTGGTTCATTCATTTACAAACCGGTCAGACAGCCCCCCATTCATCTGGCAAACATCCACATCATTATTCACTGAAGACTTACTCAAACGTGTTAAAAAACTACGATGTAGGAAAAGTACAAGTTAAATGTGGTGTATGGACTGAGCAGTTCAACTTCTCTTATTTCTTTTATAAGAGAGAGAAAAATAGACGAATAGTTAAAGGAAGTTACAGAAAACACACACACACACACAAAACGCCTTTTTTTTCCTTTAAAGTAACAGCGGGGCGTAATTTACCTTGTTTTTTATTTTTCTGTCTTCAACAGCAGTACAAGTTTGTTACGGTCTGATGGGTAGACTTCCTCAAAAGCGCTGCTCCAATCTCGCCGCCTGCGGGGACCTCTGGAGCCGGAGAACGAGCTTCCCTGTGGTTTTGTCTCCATCGCGTATCTGCTGACAGGCTTAGCTGATGTTTCCTGGGCTGTGATTGGCTCATTTCACAACGTACATTTTTGCTGCCTTCAAGAACTGCGAGAAATGTCATAGCCAAGTTGCGGAAGACACACAAGAGGCAAATAATAGAATGGGACTCAGCCTAAATATATGAAACACGCGCAGATGTGTATATGTTTATATTATATATTATGTTTATTTTTGCTTCTGTAGCTGACTCACTCAATAAAGCCTTGAAATGATTAATTTTCCCCTCGTGCCCATTTTCTCCACTTCACTGTGCTACTGCTGAAACATGGTTGCTCACAAATAATCACACATTGTTGATATTAATGTAGTTTTGCAGTGATTGAATATAGTAAAGATTTTTATTCATATTGCACTTGAATATAAATCTGAGATACTGAGGGTAATTGCACTTTTTTTTATTCTACTGCATGTTATAAATTAAATTATATGCACACCCTATAATATATCAAATATTGACAGAGATTATACGGTTGTTTAATTTTACAAAATGGCCCAAAATATCTCAACAATGACAACTTCAAAAAGTTACTATTTTACTGATGAATTAGCCTCATTACACCTAATTCACTTGTTTGCATAGAGTACTTCTGCTTTTAAGGGATTAAAGCCAGCTTGCAAATGTTAACCACTTCTACATACTTCAGTTTTCTCATATAGTCCTTTTTTAAATTTTAATCCTTACATTATTTTTCCATAATCTGTAATTTTTTTAATCAAAAGCTCTCAAGTTTACAAGAAAATTAAAAGCGGCGATTTCAAGGAGCACCTGAAGGCATCATTAGTTTTCCTCACAAACCTGGCAGAGCGAGAAAACAGTGCGATCCTGCACCGCTGATCTTGATTGGTTGACATCGTTCTTTATCTACACTGAGCCAATGAGGAAATCACTTGATCCTGTACACAACCAGCATATCCAGTCTTGACAGAAAATTAACAGGTGAACTTTATGGCATATAGAACATCAGGTTATGACAGTTTAACCGTCCACGGTCTGAGTTATTTTTAGATTAAAGTGCAGGTAAGGTTAAGCACACTTCAAACTAGAGAATCAGAAGGGAAAAAAATGCCTCTATTTGCCTACAGTTCAAACTCCATACAAGAAGCCAAGAACAGAATTTTTTAGATTGGGTTTTAGATAAATTAGTTTTGCTCAATAATGTTATAGAAAAAAAAAAAAGCAATATTACAGTATAACATCTTATGAAAGCTAGGATAGTTTGAGGTACTTTCAGATTAAACTTAAGCTTAAGGGCAAAGATGGCAGCCGAGCACTTGCATCATCACGTGAAATACTTTTGGCAGAGTCTACAGTAAAGTTTGAGGCATTTATACTGTGCCAAGCCTTTGTGCAAGGTACCCTGAAGAGCGCAGACAAGTAGCGCAACCCAGTCTGTTACAATGTTTGCAAATACTGCAAGAGGAGATGCACATACCAAAGCCAGTTCTTAAAAACACTAAATTGGAAGCCATTAAAGGCTTTAAAGGTAACCTTACCATAAACCCTCAATGTGATTGGAGCAGGGAGCAACCAATGGTGCCCTCTACTGGACCGCACAACTACAAGCACAGCCTGTGAGAAAACAGCCATGTGAGACTAAAACTGTTGCATGCCTGAAACCAGAGTAACCGGACAAATTACTGGAGCAAAGCACGTTCTTTATTAAGTGTACAAAACAAGTGCAAAAATAGTGATTCATAAGAGCTACACAAAGTAGAACTTGCCCTTCAAAAAATTACCGTCACAGAATACAAGTTGTAATGCAGTACATGAAGTGCTTTTCAAAAAGGATCAACGAGTCTCGCGCAGTACAAAAGATTGCAAAACATGGACTTGGATTCACAGCATTTGATAAGTACTAAGTGCAAGCTGCAGAAACAAATGCCATCAGCATTCTCCCTTTCAAACTATGCACAGTGCAAAGATTTTACAAGGAAGGGTCTCTAAAATGACATTCAGTCTAATACACTTATTCAAATACATAACTTTGGCCCATATTTTATTGTCACTATTATGTCCTAGGCTGCGCAAACACAGAAATGACAATACTACTACACCAGACAAATTCTGTTAAAGTGGCAGAGCTACTCTTCGCAGGTCAGTAATGTGTTAATATGTCAATGCATGCAATGAAAGTACCTAGTTTATCACAGCTGAATATATTGAGAAACATGATGTATAGAGGAAAACTAGAAAGAATTGATAACTGGAGCTGAAGGAGGTTTGACTATGGAAAACTGCAGCTAACAAGACCTCAATAAGCCAGGAAGTGCAACTCTGGCACTGATCTGTGAAAGAAAATACTGAACCGTGTTGTTAAGCCTAACGGGACTGAAGGCATCTTGGGTTGTGGTGCAAATCAACGGTAAAAAAAAGGCACACAGCTTGTGGATTTAGGATGGCTGTAAGTGAAATCCCAAACTAACACAGAACAAGCCCAAGTTTAAATTCAGTCATCCTAGACCACACATCCCATGTTTGCCATTTACAAGATCGCACACTTTGGCTTCTTTTTCTTCTCAGGGTCTTTTTTGGTCGGTTCGGGCTCCTTGGGCTCGTAGACGCTCGAGAAGCAGGCTGGAACACAAATCGGCTCTCTGAGGTTGAGCAGCCACTTTCCCGCGCCGTAATAGGTCAGCGACCCGAGCTCCATCTCTTCAACCAGCTCCCCCTGCTGGCTTTCCTGCTGGGCCAGGATTTCCAGCAGATCTATGCCTGTCTGAACAGGCTCGACACCCTCTGCACAGCCCAGAGTGATGTGGGCGCGGCTTCCCAGAGGCAGTGAAGCAGCTTCGGGGACAGACTCTGCCTGCTTTTCAGCATCAGCTGGCCACAGCTGAAGCTGCTCCTCAGTGAGGGACACTCTGGCACCGCAGGTGCGAGGGGTGACAAAGAAGGCACTCAGTGACAGATCAGAGATAGAGCCATAGGAAAGTCTAACAGCCTAGAGAATTGGGGGAATAAAAAGAGGAAATGCAAAAGATTTACTTTTAAGTACAATGTTCTTGTTAGTATTAAAATGTTAATTCAGCAGGTATAAGTAAGCAAATGTTTTCATTTCCTGAAAAATTAAGTTGGTGGTTTACCTGTTTTTCTGCATATTCTTTGGCACCCTCAGCTTTTCCATAGTCGCAGAATTTTGTAGTGCAGTGGAGGATTCCTGTGGGTTTAAAGTACTGCTCAAGGTCCACCTCCTTCTCAGCTTTTCCTGTGACTGTAAAAAAAAAAAAAAAAAAAAAAGAAGAAAAGAAAGCTCTTTTACCCCCACTTAAGTAAACTCACCTGCTTAATAAAAATTAAATGCACTCACAGTCAACTGAATGTTTCTTGAAGGCATCCAAGGTGTCCAGTGTTTTCAGGAAGTCCATTGATGTGCATTTAATCTTGTTCTTGACAGAGGACAGAAGAAACCAGCCAAAGTAAAGAGGAAGGGACACTTCTTCAATTGAGCCTTTCATGGCTGCCAAATGGGCCTCCTCTAGGCCTCGCTTGGTCTTCTTGGTCAGCAGTGCAAGATCTCGCCTCCATTCAGTTTGTGGCTCCAAGAAGAGAGCCACTAGATCTTGCAGCTCGGCGATCTCTCCCAAGCGGGCCAGCCGATCCTGGGTGTGGTTGGTGTCATCTACCACTATCAGCACAGGGGAAGAGTTTCCGTCGGTGCAGCGGGCAACCACAGCTTCATCCAGAGCCTTGTAGCCATCTGCATTCGATTCTGGTTTTTCAGGTTTAATATCATAGTCGTCGGCACTGATGACGATGCAGTGGTCTTTGTAGGCGTCGGCTATGGCACGTGCTAAAAAGCTTTTGCCGCTCCCTGGAAGGCCTCTAAGGACAACAAGGGTACGAGAGAGTCGCAGGGCATCTTTGGTCTGCTCCTGTTCTAAAAAGGCAAAAGACAGGGAGCCAGAAGCAGGGACAATATCCTCTTCTTTTTGAGGCTCAGACTCCGGTTTCACATTCTCAACTTCTGCTGAAGCCTCGGCCTTTACCATTTCAGCTTCTGCCGTTTTTTCTGACTCCACCACAGTCGCTTCTGGTTTGGCTTCTTCCTTCTCCTTAGCACTGGCATCATCTTCTGCCCCGGTATCCATCTTTTGCAGTTCTTTCTCAGTCTTAGCTTGCTCCTTCTCTTTTGGGCCTGGTGGCTGCGCCACAGCTGATTCAGGTAATGTTTGCCCTTTTATTTCTGGAACAGATTCAGCTGCTTTCGCTGGCTCTGGTTCAGGGGCACTCTCTGCCAGAGGCGTTTGCAAAGCCAAAGATTCTGGGTCGTTCTCTGGCACAGGCTGCTGTTCAGAGATTTTCTTTTCAGATGACTCTTCTGGTTGCTGTAACGCTTTTGCGCCAGGCACCGAGTCTGCATCAGATTTTTCTGTGGGATCTTTTTCCTCAGGCATTGTCACCATCAGCTCCTCTGTCTCTTTTACATTTATGGCCTCGCTTTGATGACCATTTACTGCCATCTGCCCAGTCGCTTCCTCAGCAGCTGGTGACTTCTCAGGCTCTGTGGATTCCACTGGCGTCTCCGCAGCCTCTTTTTCCACTGCAGTCTCCTCTTGCTGTGGAGTCTCTGACACACCTAAAACCTCACCACTCTTCTCAGTATCCATTTCTGGTTCAAAGTCCAACTTTAAACACCACCTTAAATATACAATCAGAAGACAATTTTATCAGTTTACTAAATTCAAGAAATTAAAAAGGCTAATAAAAGGGAGATTCCATTTATGTTTCAGTTAAGTCTAAATTAGCTCTGAATAGAAGGGGATTTCAGACCGCAATTACATTCTGGTATTGGCAGAGTAGCATCAATCAGAAAAATCGGCAGTTCCGGTAAAAGATTCTTTAATTAGTATTAAATATATAGATATGCAGACAAGCGTGTTTATAAAAAATATTATATATATTATATATATATTAAAAAAAGGAACTATGCTTCGTCTTTCCATAACTGTCACTTCTGAAAGCATTTTTTTGGACCTTGTTATTTAAAAGGCCAAATTTAAACAGTTCTGCAAGGATTGCAATCAGAATGTCTTAACGGGAAGTTACACAACATTGAATATTTTGCAGATGCTTTCCCCTCCCCACCCCCACAACATCATATTTTCTATCTGCATAAGGTAGGGGAAAAAAGTAGCCTCTCATGCAAATAACTTGAGCTTTAATGCTGGTTTTTGGACTGGGTGCGTGTGCGTGTGTGTGTGTGGAAGGGGGGGGGGGTTGCAGCTTTGTGCACATAGAAGTGAAAGAAATGCTGGGCCTGTCCTCCCCCTTACTACAATTCCAGTTCATCTGGTAAAAGTACGAGGGGAAAAACAAGGAGAAAAAAGGCAGTTCACCGGTAAATTGAAGGAAAGTACTGTATTAAAACCTTGCACATGCGGCAAAGCTTGCCAGCAGACACAGACAAAGGGCAGTAAAGAAAATGGGGCATCGCGGAAGTGCAATTACTTCATAGCGTAGCCGTGGTGAGAAGTTATTTTACCAAATGTTAAAGATGTGTTGCTAAACGCTGGATTTAACAGAAAGTGCGAATCTACGACGTGTCATGGGGCAGAAGGGACAGCCCTGCCGAGACAATGTGGCAACAAAGACGAGCTGCTCGGTGTTAATCCCGGTGTTTTCCAGTTTTAAAAAAAAAAGCAAAGTAACCGAAACCAGAGAGACACAAAGTGGTAACAAGAACATTTTAAGATGCATTACTCGTCTCATTGACAATAAGCAGTAAACGGTGGTGGTTATATTTTGTGTTTATTTCAATAAAGTTTCAATTACATTAAAACACCACGCTAACTAGATTTAATTCAACTAAATGTCGGAGGCAGCCTCCAAGTTATCTTAAATACCATTTTTAACTAAATAACTCGATGCAGGTTTGACGATTAGGCTGCACTTTACTATCAGCACATTGTGGCTAGGCGGGGAGTGGCGTGCACCTCCTGTTAGCACGCCAGACAAAAACAATTTAATCTGGCAGTCAGTAAAATTAGCTGGAACATCACCAGGCGTAGCGCCACGACGCAACAGCTTTAAACAAGCGAGGTGTAAATAAGCCATAACCTGCTAGTAGATCAGCTTATGTTTAATTAGCTCGTGAAAACAAAGGAGTTGTAGTTTGAAGAGTTTTGTTCCCTAAAACGCCCGCTTACCAGTTACGTCGCCGCTGTGGAGCTGGTGGTGGCTGCCGCTGACCACGCGTTTCTCTCTGGATACAATGACAAGGCAATCCTGAGCACAGCCACGTACCCGCCCCACTCTTCAAGGGGAGGATGGCGGCAATTCCCGGGAACGCGCAACTGGGCGTGGCAAAGGACACGCCCCTGGGGACCGGAAGTGTGCCCATGCGGTGCCGTCTTTCTTTTGTGCAGCCTGCGCCTTTCATCTAATTTTCTTATCACACTATCGGTTACTTCTCTTTTTACAGCGTGTTTGCATTGATCTCGGAAAAAGCTCAGAGAAAACTATAGAGAAAATAAAGCTGTGATAGGTGCCAGTATCAACTGTGTCCGCTCTTCGACAACTTGCATTCCCCATTTTATAAAATAGATGACACAATTTTAATAACCCTTGTACACCTCATATTTTTATACATAGACAGCAATAATTTTATGCAGGCTTTTTATTTTCTTCTAGTTGCACACTGTGGGTCAGGGGGAAGTGACGTGCCAATCCTGTATATGTCCTGTACACAATGCAGAATTGACAAAAAGTTGACTTGGACTTTTGAAAGTTTTATGGTTTCAATTCAAATGTATTTCAAAGGATGTTTGTCAACACAAAACATTGTACTTTGCGCTGATGACCAGTGTTTAAAAAGCATACTTCTTTTGAAAAACACTGTGCTGAATGAAAGACAACAGCCTTTTAAAACCTCAGAAAAATAAAGGTTATGTGAAAAAGGCCATGAACTGTAAACAGACTGTTTCATGTGCAAAAACAAACAAAAATGACAGTAAGAAACGTGCAGGAAGAAGTCATCTATTTGCAAATCACACAGTGTATGCCTTGTGACAGATGTGCGAGAGGTGTGAAATAAGGAAGTTCTCTTTAATAATAACTCACTGTCTGCACAGGGAACTTCTAAGGCAATAGAGATTAAGGGGACTTAATGGTTGCCAGGTTGCAGCATTTATATCAGTAAACAGAAGTTTGTGTATCAAGGGAAACATTTTCCAGATAATATTTCAGTTCTTCGTGGAACTTCCACAGAACAAAAAGACAGGCTCAGCAATTAGATTGACTATAACATTAAAACTGTAACTAAATTTATAAATTAAAAAAAAAAAAATCAGAAATACTGTCATCAAGGGCCTGAAAGCTTTAAGAAATAGAGCTTTTGTAGGAACGCTACAGATAATGCTGCCATGCACTGAACATCAGAAATTCAGCTTTTAAGCACTTCGATAAACATTTATATTTTTAGGAGAACAGTGTATATATTATATACAGACACAGTGAACCATTGTCTAATATGACCTTCATATTTAATAACTTTAATGGTTTGTTTCTGTGTTCCATGCAAGTGTTTAAATGAATACACACACACACACAAACAGGTGAACACTAAATCGATCGTCTTCTGTCTTAAGCTGACCTCTTAACCGTCTCCACTGAAGCAGTTCTCAGTGTGCTCGGTGCTGCTTTGCTTCACTGAGGGCCTGAAAGCGTAAGATAGATGTCAGTGTAAAAAAAAAAAGTTCATTTAACTAAAAGGACAGCAAAAGAAAGTATACGACAAAGAAGCATGAACCTTCACAATAGCATCCATGGCAGAGTCGTCCTCTAGAAGTTTGGCATAGGACAAAGCTCTTTCAAAGTGGGACACACAAGATTCGTAGTTTCCAAGCGTCACTGATATCAAAGAGTAAATCACGATCAGGTTAGACAACTTTAAGCAGTTACATACTGGGTTTGCAGGCCTCTATTATGTTAATATTAAGTGATATCATCTAAATAAATAATTACATTCTGACTGTGCTACCAAAACATTGGCATTCATCTGCCACTTCTTATCAGCGATTCCATCAGCTGCAGCAACGGAAAGGATGCCATAGTCTCGGGCTTCTTTATGACGATCAAGCTCCACGTAACACCACCCAATCTCGTGAAACAACCATGTCTTCTCCAAATCGCCACACACCAGGGGGAGCTTCTTTTCCCAGCTTTTAAATGAAAAATGAGAAGCATAAATTGTGTCAGAAATAAGCAAATAATTAATGAATGCGGTTCAAGCGCAGGAGGTATTTGATTATTTACTTACACCTCAATGGCCTGTGCAAACTGTCCAGTCTGAACATAGACTCGGGCAATGTTGTCAAGAGCACTGGACATTGCTCCTGGGAGTTTGCTGTGAGTAAAGAAAATGATTACTGAATGTTTAATCTCTTGTTCAAATATGTACTTTCACTCCTAGTCTGCAATTTCTTTAAATTCTCACCCCTTAGCCAACTCCAGTTCCTTCTGATGATGCTCTAATGCTTTGTCCTCATCTCCCACATCAACCAAAGCATTGCCAATGCAACTGTGCAAGCTGTCTAGAACCTCTTTTTTATTAGGAATCTCTTTATCTGACCACCTCTGGACTATCTTCGTGAGTTCTTCTGCCTTCTTGAGACAACCTTCTGCATTTCCCGACATCAACTCTGTGAAAGTGAGAGTTTTCAAATTGAAAGTAAAAGAAAGAATCAAGTTACATGAAAAGCCTTCAGTTGATCCAAAATGCTGCAGCTAGAGTACTGACAGGGACTAGAACGAGAGAGAGAAAGCATTTTTCTCCCATATTGGCTTCTCTTTATTGTCTCCCTGTTAAATCCAGAACTGAATTTAAAATCCTTCTCCTCACATACAAGGTCTTTAATAATCAGATACCATCTTATCTTAAAGACCTCATAACACCGTATCACCCCAATAGAGCACTTTGCACTCAGACTGAAAGCTTACTTGTGGTTCTTAGGGTATTTAAAAGTACAGTGGTGTGAAAAAGTGTTTGCCCTCTTCCTCATTTCCTGTTTTTTTGCATGTTTGTCACACTTAAGTGTTTCGGAACATCAAACCAATTTAAACAATAGTCGAGGACAACACAAGTAAACACAAAATGCAATTTGTAAATGAAGGTGTTTATTATTAAAGGTGAAAAAAAATCCAAACCATCATGGCCCTGTGTGAAAAAGTGATTGCCCCCTAAACCTAATAACTGGTTGGGCCACCCTTAGCAGCAACAACTGCAACCAAGCGTTTGCGATAACTTGCAATGAGGCTTTTACAGCGTTCTGGAGGAATTTTGGCCCACTCATCTTTGCAGAATTGTCCTAATTCAGTTACATTAGAGGGTTTTCGAGCATGAACGGCCTTTTTAAGGTCATACCACAACATCTCAATAGGATTCAGGTCAGGACTTTGGCTAGGCCACTCCAAAGTCTTCATTTTGTTTTTCTTCAGCCATTCAGTGGTGGACTTGCTGGTGTGTTTAGGATCATTGTCCTGCTGCAGAACCCAAGTTCGTTTCAGCTCGAGTACACGAACAGATGGTCGGACATTCTCCTTCAGGATCTCTTGGTAGACAGCAGAATTCATAGTTCCATTTATCACAGCAAGTCTTCCAGGTCCTGACGCAGCAAAACAGCCCCAGACCATCACACTACCACCACCATATTTTACTGTTGGTATAATGTTCTTTTTCTGAAATGCAGTGTTCCTTTTACGCCAGATGTAATGGGACACACACCTTCCAAAGAGTTCCACTTTTGTCTCATCGGTCCACAGAATGTTTTCCCAGAAGTCTTGGGGATCATCAAGATGTGTTTTGGAAAAATTGAGACGAGCTTTAATGTTCTTTTTGCTCAGCAGTGGTTTTCTCCTTGGAACTCTGCCATGCAGGCCATTTTTGCCCAGTCTTTTTCTGATGGTGGAGGCATGAACGCTGACCTTAACTGAGGCAAGTGAGGCCTGCAGTTCTTTGGACGTTGTTGTGGGGTCTTTTGTGACCTCTTGGATGAGTCGTCGCTGCGCTCTTGGGGTAATTTTGGGCGGCCGGCCACTCCTGGGAAGATTCACCACTGTTCCACGTCTTCGCCATTTGTGGACAATGGCTCTCACTGTGGTTCGCTGGATTCCCAAAGCTTTGGAAATGGCTTTATAACACTTTCCAGACTGATATATCTCAATTACTTTCTTTCTCAATTGTTCCTGAATTTCTTTGGATCTCGGCATGATGTGTAGCTTTTAAGGATCTTCTGGTGGACCTTACTGTGTCAGGCAGCTCCTATTTAAGTGATGTCTTGATTGAGAACAGGTGTGGCAATAATCAGGCCTGGGTGTGGCTAGAGAAATTGAACTCAGGTGTGAAAAACCACAGTTATAGTATGTTTTAACAAGGGGGGCAATCACTTTTTCACACAGGGCCATGATGGTTTGGATTTTTTTTCACCTTTAATAATAAACACCTTCATTTACAAATTGCATTTTGTGTTTACTTGTGTTGTCCTTGACTATTGTTTAAATTGGTTTGATGTTCCGAAACACTTAAGTGTGACAAACATGCAAAAAAGCAGGAAATGAGGAGGGGGCAAACACTTTTTCACACCACTGTAGAATGGGAGGCAGAGGCTTCAGCTTCAGCTTTCAGGCCCCTCTTCTGTGGAACCAGCTCCCAGTTTGGATTCAGGAGACAGACACCCTCTCTATTTTCAAGATTAAGCTTAAAACTTTCCTTTTTGACAAAGCTTATAGTTAGGGCTGGATCAGATGATCCTAAACCCTCCCTTAGTTACACTGCAGTAGGCCTCAGCTGCTGGGGGCTTCCCATGATTCACTGAATGTTTTTCTTTTTTCTACTCAACTCTTTTCACTCTCTCTCTCTGTTGATACACCACTCTGCATTTAATCATGAGTAATTATTATTCTCTGGCTCTCTTCCACAGTGTGGCTTTTGTCCTGTCTCCCTCCCTTCACCTCCAACTGGCTGCAGCAGATGGCTGCCCTGACCCTGGCCTTAGTTCTGCCAGAGGTTTCTTCCAGTTAAAAGGGAGTTTTTCCTTCCCACTGTTGCCAAGTGCTTGCTCATAGGAGGTCATCTGATTGTTGGGAGTTTTCTCTGTATTACTGTATGGTCTTTACCTTACAATATAAAGTGCCTTGAGGTGACTGCTGTTGTCATTTGGCATTATATAAAGAAAATTGAATTGAAATTGAACTGAAATATTTATCCAGAAGTCTATCTTGCCTGCATCAATTTCAACCAGACTTTTCATCAGAAACCCAGCTGGGTCAGGGGGCGCACTGTGACGGTGCTTTGCGGATTGTTGCTGCACGACCTTCTGTCTCCTGTCTTGTACAGAACTATGCTTCGCCTGGGACAAAAATTCAGCGTAAGTGTCAAGATTTGAGAGGCTGCCCTGAATGATGTCCTTCAGCTGCTCCCCATCCTTTGTTGTTCCGTTTACCAAGTCTGCAAATCATTACATAACAATTATAAATTTTAGTCTAACATGAGTGAAAACGAAGTAGTTGTGTTTTAAATGAACATTTTGAACAATAAATGCTAGATGAGCAACAGTTTACATTTGAAACCACAATGTACTGACTGTGACACTTAAAGAAAGGTCGAATGAGTAGCACAGTACCTTCATCTTCCGTCAGATTTTCGAGAAATTTCTTGTCACGATAAAATTCTCTCAGAAGTTTTTTGGTTGTCTTTTCACTCTTTGGGGTCATCTGTTTTTTCTCATTTGAGAGATTCTGGATAGCTGCAATTGGTTGTGTTCTCTGGACAGTTCAGAAAGGAGGTGCATCAGAAAGGAGGTCAGGTTAAACAC
The DNA here is from genome assembly GCA_024447675.2 of Pterophyllum scalare. Lineage (NCBI taxonomy): Eukaryota > Metazoa > Chordata > Actinopteri > Cichliformes > Cichlidae > Pterophyllum > Pterophyllum scalare. The sequence goes on from JAMQGT020005647.1 coordinate 58,801, forward strand.
TGCATATAGAAAACTGCAGTCTTTGGATGAGATAGATGCATAACTGAAGCAGTGGCTCAAACTGTGTATAGAATGCATACAGGTGGTGAGAAGATTTAAGTGTGCAGGGACTTAACTGTTCATCACTTCATCAACTGCTTTGGTAAACACTGGGCTGTTGTAGCTCTGTGCATGTAATCTTGGCTAACTCACAAATACTGTCAAGAAGTTCCATTTGATTTTTTTTTCCCCCTTGTACAATTTATCCTTAAAAGATCTCTGTCTCTGAGCACACACTGCTCAAAAAAAATAATAAAAATTAATGGAACAAATACCAGGAGCATCAACCCATCAGCAGTAATATCTGCTCTTTGGTGCATGGAGGAAAAGGATTATTGCCAGAGCCCTAAAGAATGCTTCCAGCAGGCTACTCAATCATGTTGCTACCAGAAACAGACCGCATGAGTGTGACGTGAGGGACTGCTATCCTTCAGCAGGACGTGTGCTCACAGCCTAGCACCGTGCAGTGCAACTGGCTTTCACCAGAAAACATCAGACTTGCCCCATTTTCTTCACGGATGAGAACAAGTTATCAATAAGTATGTGTTAGACCTGATATAGTCTGGAAATGTCGTGGCAAATGTTATGCTGCCTGCAAAATCATTCAGCCCAAGCCATTTGGCAGTAGGCCAGTGGTAATCTGGGGAGGTATATCCTTGGAGGATCACACAGACGTCCATGTGGTAACCAATGGTACCCTGACTGCTGTTAGGGTAAGGGGATGAAATGCTCAGATCTGCTCTTAGCTTGGCTGAGGTTGATACCCTCCTACAGCCCGTCTCCTGGCATCTCCTCTACAGTCTTGAAACTGTGGTGGGACACAGAAAAACTTATTGCAACAGCACGTTGGATAGATGTGCCATACTAGAGAAGGTGAACTACCTGTGTGACCCGAATGGGCTGCAGGTACCAGGTCACGCTACCAGTAGTGACAAGAACACTAGCAAATAGCAAAATTTGAGAAAAATCAGTCAGGGGGGATAAAGAGAGAGAGAGCAATGGTTTGTGGCTACCACCTGCAAAACCATTCCCTTTTGGGGGGGGGGTCTTGTTCTTACCTCTCCACTGCACCTGTTCATTTGCACCAAAGCAGGTGAAGTGGATTCACAGTGGTTTATCCACCCTAGCTGGAGTTTAATTTAGTGTTATACTGTGATGATTAAGTCTTCCCTCAGTTTTCTTTGAACAGTTACTGAAGACAAAGACTCACCTCGCCACCTTTGTTGAGAAATGTTAGGTCTCCTTTAATCTTCAGTTTTACAGAGGAAGGACCTGAAAGGCGGCACAGAACAAGTGGTTCAAACTTTAGGTAAGACGAGGATTACACACAAGACGATTACAATACTATTAACCCATCACTTACTGTCAACAGAGTTTTCTATGGCCTCCTGTGCTTTCTGGATACCCAGTCTGAACGCTTGTATTTGTGGACGTAGATTATAGGCTCTGTGGTAAAACACCAGAGCAAATTCAAACTCTCCCATGTAGTATAAAGCTTCTGCCTTCAGGTACAAGCCCTAAAATTGTGATTGAAAAAGAAAAAAAAAACTGTCACTGAAGGAGGCCCGAGTTTTAGTGAAATTACAAAGACACTCATTTTCCATCATGACAGTGGGAATAAACATTTACCTCGAAAAACGACTCGTCACTTTTAAGTGAAGCTTCTGCATCTTCCAAAGTGTTTGCAAACTGTCCCAGCTTCAGGTAACATCTGGACCGACCGACAAAGCAGTCTTTGTCACAAGGCTGTAAAGCCAGAGCCTAAACAGAAACAAAAAGCGAGCCACCTCTAGAGAGCTTTAAAACTCAAGAGCAACAGTAACCACGCTTAGCAAGACAACACTTACGTCTGTGAAGCTGTCTATAGCTTTTTTAAACTCTCCTTTGCGGTACAGCCATTTCCCATTTGCCATTAAAGTGGAGAACACGTCCTTCGACTGCTGGTCTTCGAGGTCTGCATCGGTGCTTGCCATTTTTGGACACTTGCAACCAGTCTTTGCCGAAACTTGAAGCCAATTTAACCCGTATAAACCTTAGCAAAGCGCACACCCCAGTTTGGCTGGTATCATAGCAACACCAATTAAGTAATGGCGAGGAAGCAGCGCCCTCTTCCGCTCATTTATTGCGGCACACAAACCTCCTCGGCACTTGTTTTCGGAGAACTCCGTTTTTGGAACTTGCAGGAAATCAAATAAAATGTCGAATGACTTTTTTAAATCACACAATAAATTGTTTTGCAAGTATCTTTATGGCTCCACATTAGTGCATCTACTCTGTGTTCTACATTATAATAAATATAACCCAGTCCTTTTTGGCCACTTAATATAGAACCGTTATATTCATTGCAATTTTTGCTACTCTGTTGGGCAGAGGTTTCTTGAAAAAGACATCTTTTTACCTGCCAAAAACTACCTGCACCTTCTATCTTATGACAGGAATTTGCTGGCTAAAAATTACTTGATATCATTCCTGAGATACAGTTGACAGATAATGCTGATTTGTGCCAAAATGGCCATTTCTGTCAGTACCAATCTAAAGCAAAAGAAAGATAATCTAGGGGAAACCAAGAGGCGGCCAACTTTATTGTCATGGCTGGTACTTTTCAAGGGAAAAGAGTGGATGATCTCACCATAAAGAGCAAAAACAATCAGAGTAAAGATGAGGACACTCTTCTTCATCAAGTGCACCAATGGACTCATCAAGAAATGATTAAACATGCCCAGGTTTCAATCAAGACACAGCGCCTGAATGTTTTAGACAACAGCAAACAGATTTCACTTTATGTGGTGCAATATTTCCTCTATTCTGTCTCCATCTATTGCACTGAATAAAATTAAACAGCTTGCATTGCTACCAAATAACACGTAGTGCATACTGTAATCCATTTTATCTGAAAACTACATGCAGACCTGGCTAATCAATCATCTTCCTGAGGTTTTCTTTTTCCAATGATGTGCTCACAATGGGTGCCTCTTTCAATCACAGAAGAACATCTTCATCTTAGACTGACGTTTCTATCAGACAGCAAATTTACAATAAATATACATTATGACAATAAAAAAAATGGAAAAAAAATAATCAACTATCATCACAAATCACTTTACATTCCAGTAAAATGTACAATGCAGCAATCCGTGAATGGCAACATCAAACGTAAAATAAGAGAGGGGGGGGGGCTCTTTGCTGGCAACAAAGCCAGCACAGCTTTCTCCTCTGCCGTCTTTCTAGTGTGCTTCGGCTGTATTACATGCGCAGGTCTACACTCCAACGGTTGTCAAGTCAAAAAAAAGAAAAAAAAAAAAGATTGAGTGCTCCCACAGGCTTATGACAAGGAGGCAGTTTTCAGTGCGAATTTGTAGCAGCCAACTGTCTGTCTGACAGATTCTTGAAAAAGGGGGTGGTGCTGCTTGCTCAGTGATTTCCTTCACAAATCACTGAGCAAGTTATTAACTGTCATGCAGAAAATACCCCCCCCCTCAGCAGTAAGTTGAGATGAGCAGGATAATAGCTTGCTCGAGTTTCCCCAGGATGGCATTTCCTGCATGGCTTCCTAAAAGCTCTGATACAATGCAATCTTTCCTATTTCAAAAAAAAAATTAAAAAAAAATCCAGAGACTATTTGGACCAGTGCTGTTAGCCATTACTGACTTTCAAGTTTGTTTAATTCTGGAAGGAAGAAAACTAAATCCAAAACCAGTAAATCTACCAACTCAGTTTGAGCCACCTTGTTGTCCTTGCTAGACGGGCATTTGCTGCATTGGGTTGCATTCATTCAGTCAATGGCATAGACAAGAAACTGACTTGCAAATCAGTCAGTTATTAAATACAGATGATGGGTTGCGGGGTTGATATTGTTGGAAAGTCCTGATGTAGTAACTGTTTAGGTAGTCGAATCTTCCAATTAACCAAACTGGAAGAAGAAATTTCCAGGTCCAGATGCTGAAAATTATAAAAACAAAACCATTAGCATTTACTGTATTCTCAGATTATCAGTCACCTGGCAGAGAGCCAGATGTTTCTCACAGATTTCTACATTCAAACAGAACATATATTACCTTCGAAACTAAAACCCCCCGGACCTCCAAAGAATGCCTTGAAAATGTTGTTGGCATCAAAATCTGGGGAAGAGAAAACACAACAAAAAGAAGCAAAGTCAACACAAAGAACTAACAGGCTGAAATTTCTCGTCACGAAGCCGCACATTCGCATTTCAATCCGTTCATCTTTGAGACCTCACACCCTGCTCCAATGCTCACCTCCCATGTTCATGCCGTCATCCTCTAGATCCTGTCCGCTGTCATAGCGAGACTTCTTCTTTGCGTCGGAAAGCACGCTGAAAGCCTCGCCCACCTCCTTGAACTTCTTCTCCTCTTCCTTCTGTACCTCAGGAGTAGCGCTGCTGTGACGGTCTAAGAAGAAACAAAACGAAAGGGAATCGCCGAGCAGTATTATATTTGTTAATGCTACTCAAAGTCCTTCAAGAAGAAAATCTCAACGCTCAGTTGCAACATTTAAAAGGACCTCAGGCACTTATTTAGGCAGTTACTTTGAAGGATTATTTAAATTAACTTTCATTTCAAAGGTCTGTATAAGATTAAAAAGACTTTTATCCAAAATGATTTAAAAACCTCTTTTCACTGGAAGTTATATCACCATCCTTTGCTGTTGCAGAATATTTTCCCCCTAGAATTTACTTGGGGAATTTTTGTTCCGGTGATAATTAGTTCATGCAGAAATGAAGCACCTGGGTGATGTAAAAGTGCCCGTTTGCGGTAAGCTTTCTTGATCTCCTCTTCTGTGGCGTTCTTATCCACCCCGAGGATTTTGTAATAATCTTTCCGCTTGCTTTTCTTCAGTTCCAGTTGGGCATTTTTCAGGAGTTGTTTATGTTCTAGGTAATAAAAACAAACAAAAAAAACAAAAATCAAACCAGGCAGATTAACAAGCCCTGCATTTGTAAAAGCTTGCAGTTACGTAATGTCTATAGTGTGGCAACTTAATAACAGTAATAACAGTCAAATGATGCCATTATGTGCAAAAGAAGTACTGTGAGGGGTATGCCAGCAGAACAGGCTGCCTCTGACCTTTTGTCTTCTCTGTCTGGTAAACCTTTTCATAGTCCCGCACTGCCTCCTCATACTGCTCTGTGTCCATGTAGCTGCAGGACAGCAAGCACAAGCACATTTATCAGTTCATTACTCAATTTGAATAATAAAATATGTAAGCGTGGCAAGAGTGCAGTTTCTCTTTATTAAAACGGAATGGTGTCTCTACTAACGGCAAACTAAGAAATCTTAGACATACCACTGTGCTCTCCTTAAATAGGCTTTGATGTAGGTCTCATCCAGTTTGATGGCCTTCGTGCAGTCTTCAATGGCCTGTTCTAGTTTCTTGAGCTTTCAAGGAAAAAGAAAATTTAACCATGTGAGGCAGAGACATGAAAACGTAGTGACCTAGATCTGCAGATGTAACAGAAGAAAGCACAAAACGGGAAACAAAAGCAAAAGGTCAGAGGCAGATAAAAACCACAGCTAACTAATTTATTTGACAAAAGAAAAGCTATGCATTATGTATGTCTGAAGACTTGCAATCAACACTATTATTATTATTATTATATGTCTGTAACCAGAATTGAATTAACTAATATAGGAGTTACAGGAGTTTGGGGTTTGTTAATATTTCAGTATCTGACCAAATCTGAAATATGGTCACAATCTCCCCTTCTGCTCCCAAGAAATGACACTGAATAATCCAGGAAAGTGTTTTTGCATTCCATAATGACGTCACAGTGGATTTGACCTTTCACCTTTTGGATATAAAATGCCATCATTTTGGGTGAAAGTGTTACACAATATTCTTTTATGAGCCACCCCTTATTTGTTTAAATTCTACCAGGAAAATAAGATTTAGGTGCAGTGATTTACTGAAACATCCAAATATACATGAAAATAAGAGTATAGAAGGTAATTTCTTTAAGTAGTCTTCAGGAATGGTTCTCCAGGCTTCTTGAAGGACATTCAAAGCTCTTGTTTGGATGTTGGCTGCCTTCATTCTCTGTCAAGATGATCCCGCACTGCTTCAATGGTGTTGAAGCACTGCGTGTGTTCTTCTAACCAGGCACGTTTTTACTACAGTGGCAGTGTGTTTGGGAACACTGTCATTCTGAAAAATGAAGCAGGTGCCAATCACATGCTTTCCAGACAGCATTAATATCGGCTGGTCCTTTCCTGTTTTCATAATTCCATCAATTTTGCCAAGATCCCCAACATCACAGGCAGCCCCAACCCTCCACCATGATGGCTACAGACTCTCACTGCTGTACCTCTCCAGACCTTCTCTGTATATATTCACAGCTATTTGAACCAATTATGTAACATTTGGATCCATGAAGCTATAACACCTGTTACCACTGATTTTTCAGTGTATTTATTCTTTTCTCCCATTTCCCTTCCATAAGAATGATTCTTGAAAGCCACCCTTCCAATGAGACCATTTCTGATGAGGCTTCAGTGTAGTAGATTGATCCACTGAAGGTTCTGTGTCAGGTCTTTGCTGGAGTTTGTTTTTTTTTTTAATCCCTATTTCTTAAGATCACGATTTACAGGTACTGTTCATCTGCTGTAGACAAGATGTGCCAATTTTTTAGTTAAAAGCTCTTTGGGAATCACCTTGTTGGTGCAAAAATATTATTTTATGCCTGTCAAACTGTTATCTTTGGCTTTTTTTTTTGTAGATTCCACTAGTGAAATGGGAACAAATTATGTGTTTTTGGGAAAGGCTGCTAGTAACAAAGTACCTAAAGATACAATCTAACATTGGCAATTTGCTAAGTTGTCTGCTTCAATGATTCATATGTCAGGGTTAAATGTCTTATAAACAAAAACATTCCTCTGAAAACGGTCAGGTACAAGGACTGGACTGGAAATAAACAAAAAAGCAGCCAATATCCAAATAAAAAGCCTGGAGAACTATTCCTTAAGATCACTTTAAAAGTCTGGTTCCTTGGATGCAAAATATAAATAAATAAGAGGTGGCTCAAGACTTTTGCACAGTAGTGTAATTAGAACCATTAGTTATGGGCCAAAAATTGGTTTTGTGAGATTACACTGACATTTAGCTTTGACCACATGTTGTGGTGTCCATATGCACTGCTTAAAATGAAAAACTGACAATCTCGAGGTTCATTTTACAATTTACAATTCTCACACTGTTTGAAAAACAATTTGTCACATTTTAATGCAGCCAGTGGCATGTCTCACCTTTGATCCGACAGTAGCTCTATTACAGTACAGCTTGGCATTTGTCTTGATGTTATTGGGGTCTATTGTTAGTGCTTCAGAGTACAGATCATATGCTGCCTCATAGTTTCCCTCCTTGAATGCTTTGTTCCCTTCCTCCTTCTTGGCTTTTAGTGCTTTGGCATTCTGGGAAGACAATTCATAGAACAGCTTTAAAAGCTCCTCTCAGCCACATGAACACAAATTTCAAGCAGATTGGATAAAAGAAAATTTTACATTTCTTTCTTTTTTGCTATATTTAAAGCAATTTAAACTTTAATTACTAAATTACTCACTCTGCACGCAAGTCGAGCCTTGTCATGGTCAGGAGCCATACGCAGGGCCTGGACAAAGAACTGGACGGCCTTGTCAATGCAGTCCTCATAGTACAGACAAAGACCACGCACGTACAGAGCATCCGCATTAGTAGAGTCCATTCGAAGAATATCACTGAATAGAAAGAGATTATTAACAGGCAAACAAAACATACAATTATAAACAGTATATCACATAAAAACAGTACTGTGAAACCATCGTTAAAGAAGTAGTTCATCTTTGAAACCTACAGTACACTGCTTCCCTGCAGCAAATGACAGTGTTTGTGGTACCTGGCATGCCAGTAAAGGAAGGAGAAGACCAGACAGTTTTTAAATTAATGGTTTGCAAAAAAAGAAACTTTAAATTGTGACAATGACTGTTCCAACCACTCAGAAAATACAGGAAGCACCACACAAACACACCACAGGGAATCTAAAATTTCAGTTTTGTTACTGTTTTGTTGCAGTTCGTGTTAAGGGAATTGCACACTTCAGTGACTTTTCTCCATCCGGTCAGCCTGAACTTACTGTAACAATTTTCAATAATGTAAAAAAGAAAAAAAAAAAAAGAAAAAAAATTTTAAATAATTTTTTCAAGTATGCATTCTTACCTGGCTACAGACTGAGCCTCGGGGTATCGCCCCAGCAGTGCTAAACACTCTGCCTTTAGTATCTTGAACTTGTGACAAGCTGAGGCAGAATCCAAGGCACGGTCCATGCAAAACACAACCTAAACACAAGCAGAGATATGTGCAGTATGTGATGCTTGACATGGCAGTTATTTGTGACATAATGCACCTCACAAAATAACACAATTAAAAATAAATAAATAAAAGCTGTATATACTGAGTAGTTTACCATCCTGAAGTCTCTCTTCTCAAACCCAATCTCTGCCATTCTCTCGTATTCAAGGATAGATTCTGCATTCTTGAGCTGCCAAAGGAATTTACAGTATTCAGTAACAATGAGGACGATGGACGCACAGTAGCCAAATAACTTGAGTGCTAGTCATCCTTTGTAAATCCAGGTTAGAATAAGTAAAAGTGATTGTGAACTACCGCTTGTGGATTTCCGTTCAAACCCATTTCCTCTTTATTTGCAGTGGCTTGGCCAAAGCCCATCTGATAGTAGATAATTATGTCCAAGTTGTTAGGTCATGCTCTCGGAAACTTGGCCAACTCACCTCCTGCTGGGCCTGGCTGTTGTCTGGCTCGAGCTCCAGAACCCTCTGGAAACAGCGGCTGGCAGCCATAGCATTCCCAAGCGACAGGTGGCACTTGCCCTCTCGCAGATGGCCCTGTAAGTAAAAGATTTACAGTTCACAGCCTAAAGTGATAATACCCTGTAATTAACAACCTCATTAAAATGTACGACTACCCCTAAATTATTTCTGTTATACAATATGCTACTATACTACAACCTACAACAGGGATGTGCTTTTGCTTATGCATTTATTAGCCTCATAATACTACAAGCAAAATGACTTGACTTATGCAAGATCTACAGCAAACTACAGATTTGAAATCTGTGCAAAACCAGTCAGAAGTATTGTTCTAGAAATATTAAAAGGACAAAATTCACTACTAAAAGAATTTAATATCTTGCACCCTCAAACCCACCTTGATGAAGGTGCTGTCTAGTCGTACTGCTTGTTGGCAATCCTCTAGCGCTTCTCTGTACCGGCACAGCATCATTAGCGTCGCTGCCCGATTTCCATAGTAACTTGCATTCTTTGGGCACATATCTGTTATGCAAAATTAAGAAAATGTTCTTAATATTCTACCAGACATACTGAACCCAAACGTTAAAGTCTCATCCACATGAGAAACCATGATACTTGCTATCCATAAAAATATATAGCAGCATTGTTCAGAAATAATTACCAATGGCCTTAGTGTAATAATTGAAAGCTTCTGCATAATCCTTCTTGACATAAAAGGCATTGCCTTGCTCTTTGAAGCTCTCTGCCTCCCTGTGTAGAAGTGAGCAAAAAGACAGAAATCAAACAAAGCCTGCAGGCAAGTCTAAGAAAAGGGAAAAAAGGAAAACACATGGCATGTGGTAAGAAAAGTAGCAGTCGACTTGCTGACCCTGTTTTTGTCTCTTGATCAGAGGTAGATAATTTTTTTATAGTATTACTTTAACAGTAGGACACCATAATCACAATATCGAGTAAAGAAAAAAAAGGCACAACGTACATTTGACAGGTTACTGGACTGAGTTAGTTAAACATAGAGCGAGTCAAACCAGCAGGACAAGCGCTCATCTATTCCCAGCCAACACGCAGTTATTTGGAGAAGCAGAGCCAGGAACATATGACACCATCCAGTGGGGTTACTGCCATTACTTTTTTTGGAGGGCTTTCATACTTTACATCACGAACACACATTGAGTGAATGGTGTCATTAAGTAATTAGCCATCTTTAGTTATTTCTGGGATGTGAAAGCGAAAGTCTCAGTCCGATCAACTTACACATGAAAACTAACCACCGACTTACAGATGTTACTGTGAGCGAAACCCAGAAATCCCACACAAGTACTAGCTGAAGTGGAGGACAACCAAGCTAGATGCTTTTCCTGGGCCAAATTTAGCCAAACTGTTAGCGGTAGCGTGCTAGTTAGCTGTCATGGTGCGACAAGAAAATTAACACGGCGCAGGCTTTTGACTAAACATATCAGTAAAAGCCTTTGTTATACATGGTTTTCGCCCGCTGACAGCAAATTAGCAATTTCCCTAACCTTTCTAATTCTTCGTCGCTGAGCAGTTCCATGTCAGGATCCATGTTCACAGCATCACAGCCCTCCGTCGCCATTTTGCCGTCAATGAGAAGGGCGGGGCTACATACTGCAGTCGTTACGTACAACATAAACAGGAAGTAGTCGTTTGGTAAGGAAAGCGCTTTCTAGCAAGCAAAACAATTCCGATTAGCTAATAAATATAGACAAACCCGCCACCAGTATCGGCGTATGTATTTTTTTTTTGAAGACACGTTTTAATAGAGTTTGTCATATCTACTCAATATCAGTGGCTGGCCGTGTCATATAGTGGATTTTGTCTTCCCAAAGCTAATGCTAAGCTATTTATTTGCAAACGTCTCCAAGTTAGCTAACGTTTGCTATTTTACACCTTAACATAACTATACGACACATACGTTTATGTTTTTGCTAGTGCGTCCTTATTATAAGTTAGTGCGTGCATCAGCACAATTTATGTAGATGAGTACTTAAATGAAGTGTGCTACACTATTGTGCTGTCGGTAATAAGTTTGTGGTTTTTGTTCTTTGCTTCTTTTTCCCTAAACAGATTTTGTGACCAGAAAGTGAGAAATCGTCATGGGTAAAAGCTGTAAAGTGGTGGTGTGCGGTCAGGCTGCGGTAGGAAAAACGGCTGTGTTAGAGCAACTGCTGTATGCCAATCATGTCGCAGGTATGTCGCTTCATGCATAATTTATTACCTGAGCTAGTCAAAAGAAGTATAGACAGTGTGGGTGAGACCTGTCAAGTTGCAGGATTTGTTGACTCAACAGTGTTGATGTTACAGATCAAGTATTCTCTCTGTCTGTCATTAATTGCGTATAACGGACTGCGACAGTTTAAAATCATTTTATGGTTGAACTCATCAGTGAATAGTAGTGGAATAAACAGATATTAATGAAATTCTAGTTAATTTAATTTAATACTACAAATAATACTTGCTCGCCAAAATATAATTCAGAGGGGTATACTACGAATGAAGTTCAACATAGTCAGGCTATTTTAGCTGTCTCAATAAAACCCAAAACCCAAGTTCAGTATCAACTTTCTCTGTTAAGTGTTCTGCTTCAGACTCTGTCAGCAGTCACATAAAAATGAGCGTTTTACCGGTCATGCGACTCCTCTAATGCACAAAATGATCCCTTTAAGTGCTGCCTACTCTAATCAGAGATGTTATCAGATGATGATGATAAAATAGTGATTAAAAATCTATAAAGAGCATAAGAATATAACAGTAAAATGCAACACTATTGCAATAAGAAAGAGATTAATGCCACAGAAAATAATTATTATTGGGGTTTATCGCCTTTAATTTCCCTGACGGAATCTTCCTAAAGGGATTAATAAAGTTTAATCTAATCTAATCTCATAGAGTGGTAAATTCAACATTGTAATTCAAGTAATTATTTTACCACTCTCTGTGTTCATCTCGTCTTATTTCTAACTTGATGGTTGCACATTAGCACTCTGAAACTTTAAACTGGATCCATTTAAATATTAAAGGTTACTGTCCCGTAGCCTAATAAAGAAGAGATGGAAATTGTTTGAGTTTGTCAGCAGATCAAAGGGAAAATAATTTTAATGATTGAACATGTGTTATTGGTGTGTTCGAATAACTGCAATTTCAGCAGTATAGAAGAGCCTTTGCAGCGGATGAGAATCAAGCCTAGCAACATTTATTCATTTTCTGCATCACCAAATCAAAGCATGCACATTCCCATGACAAAGCTGCACGCAGTCTGCACTTCATTCAGTGGTTTTAGTAAGATACGGCTTACAGTAACAACTTGCACAAAAATATATTCCGCCAGTAGAGAATCTACATTCCACTCAAAACATCCTGTAAATAAAATCATCAGTAAAATGTGGCTCTTTCAGATGATTTTAAACTAAAACTTGGAACAACTCCATCTCCTGACTAGGTTATAAATTACCATGGTGATTTAGCCAGGTACAGAGCCCACCTTTTTCTGTTCTTTTCCCTTCACCCCCCGGCTGGTCAAGACAGACAGCTGCCCCTCCCTGAGCCTGGTTCTTCCAGAGGTTTCTTCCTGTTAAAAGGGAGTTTTTTTCCTTCCCACTGTCACTTAGTGGGGCTCATCTGATTGCTGGGATTTTCTCTCTAATACAGAGGAGATGTGGCACTCCGTTGTTAATAAGGGAGCAACTGAAAGTAGCTTTACTGTAAGGCCTTTACGTTATAGTATAAAACACCTTTAGGCGGCTGTTGGTGTGATTTAGGGCTATATACATAAAATGGAATGGAATTGAATTCACTCAACAACATTGGATGAGTTAACAGTATGTAACAGCTGTATAAAAAATTTAGTAACATCTAAGACTGTCGTGTTAAATTGAATACATTTATTGCACATTTTTCAAATGACACTTTGTTACACAATGTAATGTAAAAATGTTTAGCTAAAATTTTTAATTACACAATAAATTGGATTAATATTTGGGCAGCATAGCAAACTGTTTGTGTCCATCTTTGTTCATCCCCCGTTAGGTTCAGAGCCCATGGAGACCCTCGAGGATATCTACATAGGCTCCATAGAAACCGACCGTGGCACACGAGAGCAGGTGCGCTTCTATGACACCCGTGGACTCCGGGATGGAATGGAGTTTCACCGACATTACTACACTTTTGCTGATGGCTTCGTACTAGTTTACAGCATTGACAGTAAAGAGTCCTTTAAGCGAATGGAGGCCCTTAAGAAAGACATTGATCGCCACAGAGACAAGAAAGAGGTAAGCACTATGTGCATGGTGAGGTTATGAGTTTTGATTGGTAGACCTCAAATCTTTAAGATCAGTTGCTTTTAATAAATGGATATACATGAAAACAGCACGGGTAGCACGGTGGCGCAGCGGTTAGAACTGTTGCCTCACAGCGAGAAAGTCCTGGGTTTGAATCCACCAGTCTTCCAGTGTGGAGTTCTCCCTGCGCTTGTGCGGGTTCTCTCCGGGTAGTCCAGCTTCCCAGTTCAAAGACATGCATGGGTTGGGTTAATTGGCAACGAATGTGAATGTGAGCATGAATGGTTGTTTCTCTCTGTGTGTTGGCCTTGGATTGGACTGGCGACCTGCCCAGGGTGTACCCCCTGAATTGGGTAAGCAAAAGAAAATGGATGGCTGGATGAAAGCAGTACAATATAGAATACATAACTCAGCAGAATCTTCTGCACCAGCATATACAATGTATTGTTATTTAATATTGTAACATTAGTTGTCAGGTTTCAGTCACTGTTGTAACCTTGCTTTGGCGGTCATGTTTCATTAGTGTGTACTTAAAGAGGGATGCCAAGCTTTTATAAATTCATGACACAGCAGTTTGAAAGTCTTTTGGGTCTGAGGCAGCTCTCTGGGATATTAAAGATAGCAAGAGATGCCAGGCTTGGATACATCTGCCCTATGTATTAGGATGATATTTCTAAATTATTGATTGATGTTTCCTCCCAATCCTATTTCATTCTCAGGAGACAACCTGCTGTAGCTGAAGCCACAATAGATGTAGTGAAGCACACTGTAAATGCCAATGTGAGCAGTGGTAGAGATTTGACTGATGATGAACTAACTTGACAATCTGATCTATAGGTAACCATTGTTGTGCTGGGTAATAAGCTGGACAAGCAGGATGAGAGGAGAGTTGAGTCGAACGTGGCCCAGAATTGGGCGAAGAATGAGAAGGTGCGTCTGTGGGAGGTGTCGGTAGTGGACCGGCGTACACTCATTGAACCCTTTGTCTACCTTGCCAGCAAAATGACCCAGCCACAGAGCAAATCCACTTTCCCTCTCAGCCGCAATAAGAACAAGGGCAGCGGTTCAACAGACAGCTAAAAGTGCAGAAACAGCCGTCGAAGGGGAGGCATGTTTTATTAAAGCATCTATTTTATTAACATGAAGGATTGACTTGGTAAGAGTTTTGAGACTGTAGAGAAATGATGAGAAGAAAAGCAGGATGATTGTATGGATCTTTATAAACGGTGAACACTGCTACTATTAATAAAACACCTACATTTCATGTTTGGTTAAAAAAACAGAAACAACTAATTATGATGTTTAAATTTTTTTTATTTGGTCTCTGCATCTGTATCACATTTCCCTTTGTCAAATCATTCCCGTTGTTGAAAGGATTTCACACACATTAGTAAGCATGTACGGACCATAGACTGTGTGCTTTGGAGCTACATAAATGTGGCTCTTGATCTACTGACAATCAACATTTTGATTTCAGTATAACTTGAAATTCCAGAGTTTGAAGCTATAATCGACTCTTGGGGCTCACTGTAAGAAGGACCTCAAACGTAGTTTGTACACTGGCTTGTATTTTTCTTTTTTTTGTACATGTGCACTAAATGTACACAGACTGAACCAAAACGTGCAGCAGTTTCAAATGTAACCCACTAACTGCATCACACAAATGCTGAATTTCACGTGGGAAAAGGAACGATGACTGAAGGGGTTTCACAGATGCATTATTTATATTGTACATAAACTGCCGTGTCTGTTGATCTGGAGATTTGTTACAGCTTACACCTTTGTTGCTGAGATTTCCCGTTTAATACTGTTGAGTGAATCATTGAGATTCTTTATCACAGGTAGCCTTCTGTACAGGCTTGAGGACAAGATAATCACACGATAGCTCATCGTTTCTGCTACCTTTTCTTGTTGCATGTGAAAGACAGCATTTGGTTCAGGAAAATGCCATTTCAATGCCAACGTGACTCATTTGCCGCTGCTGAAGTTGGTGTATTTTCTGAGCTGTGAAGTAAATCCTATCACTGGGTGGTGCAGCTTGAGGTCAGGTATGAGCAGCTTTTGATGTTTGTCTCATTAAAATGGGGAAATGTGAAAAATTTGTCAGCGCCGGAGTCTGTCAGCACTATATCATTTTTATTTTTTATTTTTTTGGTGAATATCAACCTTTATGTATAAATATCCTTAAAATGTGCTCTGTCAATATTTGCATTTTTTTTGTAAACATATTAAAGTTTTTTTTTCTGTGCCCAACCAGAATTTGTGGTTGTGTGAAATTGAAGTAATTGAACATAATGCAAGGCTTATTTCATCATGCAATAAATAATGTATAAAAGTCACTCCACAACAGTCCTGGTTTCTCATGTGACCCCCCCCCCCGGGAAAATTAATTGCCCGCCCCTGTAAGATGCTTCACCTCTCTTTGGAGTCATTAAGGTCACATGAGCCAAGGTGTGAGTCGGGGGTTGAAATGCCTGAAACGCCTCTCAGAACCACTTCGAGGTGACTGCCAAGGTTAAAATCAGAACTCTCCATCGGCTTTTAGACCTGGAGGGGCCTTTCGGATGAGAGGTGGAATTGCTTGGAGAACCTTAAAAAAGAAGACCAGCTGCCTTCAAATCAACTACTTAAGACTAACATGACTGAGAACCTACTGTACGTAGACCAGTTTCTGCCATTGAATCACACACACTGAAACAGTAGAATTTGGTGCCCTCCAGTGGTCTCTGTGAAGAACTGCAACGTCACACCAGGATCTTTATACAGCCATCTGGACACACTTGAGTCCACATCAGACTGAATACTACACTTCTAATAAACCGGTCAGCGCAGTAGAAAAACAGAAATTGATTTTTTAATATAATGTTTTGAACTATATAAATAGGGTGAGACGTGATGTGTACTTTAGCCTGACAGTAAACACACTTTTCTGCCAGTTTAATTAAATAAGTTTCTCTTTTTTGTGTCATGAGAGGGATTTTTTTTGGACTCAGTTTTTGTGGTTTTTGCCTCAGTGCACAACCAAAGTGGGTTTTAAATGAAACAACAGTGTGATTAATGTGCACAGTTTCAGCTTTAATTCAAGGGGTTCAAGTTTTACAAAAACTTTGCATAAACTGTTAAGCAGTTACAGCCATTTTTATACATAATCCCCCATTTTCAGAGGCTCAAAAGTAACTGGACAAACTATCATAATTTTAGAGATTGTTTTTAATGCTTGGATGAAAATCCTACTAGAACCCATGCACATCACCAAATGCTGTGTTTCCTCCCTTGAGAGCCTCTGCTAGGCCTTTACTACAGCCACCTTCAGTTGCTGCTCTGTTTTCTATTTATTAACTGAAACTTAACTGAACTCGTTGGTTTCATCTGTCCAAAGATTTTTTTCAGAACTGTACAGGCTCTTTAAAAATCAATGCGGTGGTGTACACAGGCAAAAATACCAAAATACCAACAGTGCTAGCTTGTTATATGAGATATAACACATGAAAAAAAATAAACACAGAGGAAGTGACAGTGAGTTTTTATCCCTGAGCTGACACCAAAACCAACAAAGCAATTTATTTTGATGTGTAGTTTTACAGATTAAAACAAGTCAATTGCACTAAGGAGTTACTGGAAAATTAATTAATTTGGAATTATGCATTCATCCGTTGTTTAGGGGTTTTAGTGGAAACGATGCGAGTCTGACAAGCTCAAGAAATTTCAGCAGAGGAAATGATCTGCAGGCTCCAAACAGCCGTGTTGACTGGAAAGGTTAATGCCAGATAATGAGAAAACCTCAAGTGGAACATTTAAGAAATTATATTGCACTCACCTTAGTTCTCGCCCCCGAGGGTGTTATCATGTGGCATATCATGTTCTTTTTAATGACTAGAATCGATCCAGTGCAGTAATGTTCCTTCTTTCAAAACGCTTCAGTGACTGTACTGTACATTTAGGTGATGACAGCACACACTGATGTTAATTTTCATGCCTCTAAGCTCAAACAACAAGGAGGAGATTCCTGTAAAATGTCGATATGTTTTCTTGTCAAAGGCTCTCCGTGTAATAGTTCAGTGGCCGTATTGACCCACATAAAAAAAAAAGAAAGAAAAAGTTTTACAACAGAAATTGTAAACCGGGCTATGTGAAATGGATATATTTGTCACTTGCTTGGATGATTTATGAATGCGCTTCCTCCTTTTGACAACACTAACCTCAAAAGAGAAATTTTTACTTGCTAGTCACAGTCACAGGGCAACAAGGCGATGCAGCGCCGCTGACTCTTTTACTGATGCGTGACAGCGTGGCTCACGATAACGGCGGCGCATCCAGCTCTCACGGGGACCCATAAAATAGATAACATTTTAAATTCCACTGTCTTTTTTGAAGGGGGGGGAGAGAAGCTGCCGCACTGATGCTCTTTTAATTTCCACCATCACGAAACATCAGGATAACAAAACAATTCCACACAGCGGTAAACATGTACAGTTTATGTCTCAGTGCCACTGTTATTCTCTATGCTGTTGGCCTTCTTCTAGCTGTAAATATCAGCTGCTTGCGTGCTAGTTGTTGTGCTGACTGCTCACATGCATCTGAGGGTAGCTTCATCTTAATAAGTCAAGCGTATGGTGTTCTGAACCGTGCAAACACAGGATCTTAGTTATTTCTTGTATTTTGTGCTAAACCACAATGTGTGTGTGTGTGTGTGCGTGTGTGTGTGTGAGTCTGTTGGACGTGTTTGACACATCTGACGAACACTTGGGAACAAGCTGACAAAACCTCTCACCAGTCAATAGAAAAACCATTTATCATCAATACAGTGGAAGCTCAAGAGCATATTGATTTACTCCACTGCTTAACAAAGTCTGGTCTCCATCTGTTTCACAGTTTCCCGTGCTTTCTCTGTACCAAAAACAGCAAATGGCAGTGCCAGTGCAGCACTGTTGATGCCTCCATATTATAGTACAACAGTATCCCAGTATCAGTACTGTGTATGTTACATTGCAACTGGACATTTGTCATATTAAAAGTGTGTAAAATCAGATTTTGTCTTTAAAAACTTGTCAAAACTCATATCGTTGTATCAGTGAGGGAGATCTTAAAATTCTGTCATAAACCACGTTAAACTATGTGAAATTTCACATATATTTTCGGGTTTATTTTAAATAGTATGGGTACATGTATTATGATTCATGAAAATAATATTAAGGCCAATCTCACAGAAGATCCATCCATCCATCTTGTACACACAAACACACACACACGCACAGAAGCAGTGTAGCTTGACTCTTGACTGAAGGAGTGGCGTTTGACCGCAGCAGGAGACGAGGGTGTCACTCTCTCCTTGGAGAGCAGTCAGATAAGATAATGGATCAATATGGCAGACACACCAGTGTCGCAGCTTAGCAAGGTCATCGCATCCTTCTGCCATAGCACCGAGCTTTACTAAGTGCCAGGCTCCAATGGTTTCTCTTTGATTGGCACGGCAGGAGGCGGCCGGCTTAATGTTGTGCTTATCTGCTGTTTCCACAAAGGAAGGGCTGGCGTGTTTGCTCGAGGCGTAGAGGGAAACATCAATATACAATTCAAGGGCTTCTCTTCAAATAAAACAACAAAGACGCTGGGAAATTAATACAGAGCCAACCAAGCTAAATGCATGATTATCAAGTCTCACGTGACGAGTCCGGGCCAGATGTTCCTTTGCTCCGTTTTGATATTTCAAAGTTGGCTGCAGTAAAAACAGCACAGACAGGCAACAGTGTATCATTTTGGCAAATACACACGTGGTAGAGCAGTGAGCTGCTGTTCCACAATCCAGGAAGATTCATCGTTTAGCATTAAATCTTTTGCAACTGCTGGAGCCAATACAATATATTATTTTGGCCATCTGTGGCGACTCATCTGAAGGTAAGGAAGATTAGCTCGTCCCTAAACCAAATCAGCCACTCAGGTATATTACTCCATCACTCCTGTGTGCCACAAATGCAGCAGAGCCCAGACACAGAAGCTTTAAACTGTTTCCATTTGCTTTACCCACCTGTACTTTTCCCCAACCGCCAGTCTAGCTGTCACAAGTTGCTCCTGAAATGGATAAAAGTTGGTAGCTGTGGGATACCGCATGAGCAGATGCTGTGAGGGTGTAGAACACTTTCTGAGAAGCCAGCAAACCCGCACCTCCAAACTCATATAAAATCCTTTTGATTTCAGCCGGCTGCTTCCCGACTCAGAGCTGCTGCTGCTAGTGTTTTAAAGGAGCGGTGTTAACATCTTTCAACTGTATGGAATGAAGTGAAATTGTGGCTAAGAATTCGTGTTGTCACCGTTTATTCATTGGCAACTATCTTCCTGAGTTTCCTGCCATTTTTTCCTTGCACGCCCACTTGCGACATATTGTTATTGGGATGCTTCTGTTTGTCATTTTTACCCACCGGCACAAACACACACAGATATAATAACATACGCACTAAAAAACAAACAAACAAACAAAAAAACCCAGTATTTTGTACAAGTTCTAAAATCTTTATTTTCCAAAATCCACCCCTTCCCCTCTAACGTACAACACTGTAAATTTTCTCTCTCTTTTTTTGTTGTCAATCCATCCATTTGTACAGTGTTTCCTGCTCTCTAGAGCTTTGGAGGGATACCCTGAATGGATGTTCATGTTAGCAGTTGCTCAACCTGTCACCCCTGAGAAGGCCTGGCTAATATGACATTAGGATCTGAAAAGGCCTTAAAATTACATTATTAATTCAGTCATTGTCAACAAGGAGGAAAAAAAAAAACTCACTCAAAAAATGCGTTTTAAATATTTTCTCTTGTACTTTTTAAAACAAAAACATGTTGGTAAAACCATGTAAATAATAATAATAATAAAAAAAAACAGAAAACGAAGCATTTGTTCTTTCCCTGTGTGAGCCTACAATAACATAATCTACTCTCTTATATGATAGCAATTCTTTATGATACAGATAACAATAGCAACTCTGGTAAAATCTCTATAGTTACTCTATGATTTCTACATATAATTTGCCTTCTCTAGATTCTTTATTTTAAGAAAGGTTTCACTTCTTCAGGTCAGAGTTCCCACTGAGCGATAGAAACAAACAAACATACAGTGAAGATTAAAGGCTGGCTGGTTCACTGAGTAGTGCGACTGGGGGGAGAATCATATTAGTATGGCGGGGGGAGACCCGGTGGCTTGGCCTATCCAAAAAGGCTCGGGGAGGGGGATCCTTTAACACAAATATACATTGGATCACAAGTTTTGTAGAAGCTCGAGTAGGAGATGGCAGTTATAGGGTTTTCACGACAGATGGCACTGCTGCGTCGCACACAAGTACACATGTAGCACAATGGGAAATGCATAGGATTTTGCTCCATTACTGTAATTTAAGAGAACATGATTTTGTATGAGTACCGAGGGAACGATGATGCGTGTGCTCCGAGTCCTCGTGAGACCTCGATAAGAGTCCATTTTGGCATAAGGAAGGGTGAATGTCAACAGATATTCAGGGTGAGGGGGGGGGGAGACGGCACACTAGCATAAACAGCAATATGACATTTGATGTTGCACTTGTGACACTTATCCAAAACACTTCACTATGACAGCAATGTTTTGCTCAGTGGAAGTCATACAAAGGTTCTTCTGCTCCACTAAAAAAAAAAAAAAAAGTGAAACAGCAATGTCATATGGCGCTGAAGCACCCTCTCTGCAGCGCAAGAGCAGCTATAAATGGAACGGCTCAGCCCACAGTCACAACATGTGGAGACTGACCATGAGCGTCGAGCATCAAGGGCAGCACCGAGACAACCCATTATTTCAAATGACTCTTCGCTGACATGTCAGAGTTGGCCCTTGGCTGTGTTGGAATACATAATACATCGTTTACAGTAGAGAATAGATAAAGCCATTGATACACTGAAAACACATCATAAACATGAACATATTGAATGTATTGCTTTAAATGTGAGATTTATCATAGTCATTAATAAACCATAATGTGATCGTTCTCACCTGATTGTTTTTTTTTTTTTTTTGTCCAAAGAAAATTATCACTGAAATTGACATGGGATCATAAAACATACACAAAAAAGGCTTAATATAAACACAATTTTCATTGCTTTTTAGGTAAATTAGTTTTAAGGTGCTTTTAATGTGGTTGCCATGGCACTGTGCTTTGTTCCCGCCCACGCTGTGTGCAGACACTGCAAGAGGATGTCAATCATATACAGGCTGAGCAGCCTCCCCACCTACTGTCATCAAAACTTTTTATCAAGCTCTGAAATCCCATCAAGTCTTCAAGTTATCCATTGTGTTTTCATTTTGTGTGTGTGTGAAGTTGTGCTTGTGACTGCGGGGGGGGGGTGCTTTCCCTGCTGCTCGTCATCTCATGCTGAGATAACGCCAGAGAAAATCAAGGGCAACAGCGAGGTGACGAAAGTGGGGTAAAGGAAAAGAAAAGAAGAAAAAAAAGCAGTCATGAGGGAAAAGAAATTATGGCATTTTGCAATATAAGACATCCATAGCTGCAGAAATGTTTTCATGCCGCTAGCTTGGCAAGAACATAACGTACAAGTTGCACTGGGGCAAAAATCATTCTGAAGACAGATTTGCAAATTGAAATAAAGTCAAGTTGACAAGTTGACCTTTCTGGACCGTAATGAGTGCTTAATCCTGGGGATACAGGAACGGAAAAAAATCTGAAGGGCTATGACTGTGGCTGTGACTCACAAAGAAAGAAAGAGGAGAGATGTGTTTTATTTGTAAGAGTTACGGGGCTGGGAGAACAGTATTTGGCAGAGGGCTGGAGGTGCAAAATGTTGTTAATGAGGTTTTAACACATGAACATACTATATGTAGTTATTGATCCACATACTACCCCACGAATAGCAGTCACTTTTATCCTTCAAAAAGCTTAAAGTTAAGAGGAGGTAATTGTCCAGGGAGTTGTTTTAACAATTGCCATTTCCCAACTGCAATGTGACAGCGTCTGACCTCGGCTGATCCTTTAAGCAACTTTGCTGAAGACATTGATCATTGAGACTGACTTGTGCAACCATCTGGATTGGATTCAGCTGCTTTAATGACCTATGATGACCTTTCACCAAACCTCCAAACCAATAAGTTAAAAATGTTTTAAAAGAGCATCAAGTAAAGGGACCTTATTTTGTGGCAACCACACTAAACATACATCTAGACTTGTCTATATTTGTTCCCTAATAAATTACACAATAATATTCATAATTCAAACCATGTTGACCCATGAAATGGCTATAAAAGCGGCCTCAGTGCACCAGTCACTGTCTGGAGGCCTGTCCTACTCCTTGGGTAATTTTAAGAGGAGCAGAAAGAAGGCATGATGGGGGATCTTGGCCTTTTTAAGAATAGCTCTTAGGCGTAATGGCCTTTCGAGAGTTAGGAGTTGTGCACGCTTTCCATTTTAAGTCAGGCAGGCTGCATAGTTTGCATGTGGCCTTTGTTGTGTGGGTCACACTTAAGGAGGGCCTTGGATTTGGTAAAGGGACAGGGGTGGAGCTCAAATGGGAAGTGGGTCAAGTCTTTAGTAGGGGGAGAAGATGATAGGCGTGTGTGTGGCCCGCAGGGGCCCTGGGGCAGGCCGGAACAGTGCAGGGCCCAGGAATGGGGTCTGGATGAAGGTGGTGGTGCCCACTGGGTGGCGCAAAGCCAGTGGGTTAGTTGCCACTGTGCACAGGGTTGGTGGGGTGAGGGGGCTGGGCAGGAAGCCAGTTGTCAAACTCTTGGTCAGCTGCTTCTGCAAGGCCAGTTTCGTCTGGAGAAAACAGGAGGGGGGGAATGGCAAGATGTGAGAGAAGAACACACTGAGGACAAAACACGTTTACTGGGCAAACATGTCTCCCAAAGCCACGGCCCTTTGTTACACACAGAGTTGCAGCAGAGTAGTACACGTTCATACTATCAGACAGAACTAGATTCCTGATGGCTTGATGCATTAGGCACCTCTGGTTAAACTGCATATTTTGTAATGAAGCAACAAAACCAGCCAACATTAAAAATATTCAAAAGTTAAGCACTGTTTATGTCATTAACAGTGTGCCACGTGCAGAGGTGCAGTAACCTCTACCCACAGATTTTCTGCGATATTCAAGTCAGGGGAAAGTGATGTGTCATTTCAGAAGCTTGCATTTTTTGAGGTAGCTCATGGTAGATTTTGAGCTACGGTTTGGATTATTGTCCTAATGAAAAGGCCAGCCTCCTTAAATTTTACCCTCTTGACTAACTGCACTACATTTGCAGCCAGAATTTGCTGACATTTTATGGAACATAGTCTCCTGTTTATCCATGGCTTATGCCACTGGCTGTCACAAAACCTCAAAGCAGAATATTTCCATCCCCGTTCTCAAGACTTGGCATTGCTTTTATTATTTCATCAAATGCTGCTTCTTTTTTCCTGTCCAAAGACATCTTTGGAAGGGACTCTCACCTAAGGGTTCCTCTTTTACCCCAAAACAACCTCTGGCTTATCCAGATGTTGCTTTGCATAATTTAAGTAATGAGCTTTGTGATATGGGTGCAGGTAGGGTTTTCTTTTTTTGATTCTCATATGCAGGCCCTTTAATGCATAACTGCTGCACTGTGCACTGCCATTTATGCATCAGCTGAATTTTCCTGTGGCTCCTTTATAGCCATATGCAGATTTTTCTGAATGTTTCTTCATCCAGTCAAATCGACAGCTCCCCTCAACTGCCATTTTTTAAATTTAGATTTCAGACAAGAAAAATTAAAATCCAGAAGTGCTTTGACAATGTTTTATAGTTCGTTTTTTTTTTTAAAGCCTCATTTTAGCTTCATTTTCCTGCTTCACAACCCCAAGTTGTGAAGTTTGAAGAATCAGAGAGTTAATTAATGTTGGTAATGACAATTCCTAAAGGAATTGAAGTTCTGAGACTTTCCAAGTAGATTGGTGAAGAAACTTTTGCACATGTGCACAAGTTCATTCAGAAAAGCAACAGTGCATTAACATTTGAAAAATAGTCATTTTTAATGTCTTTTTGTCTAATTTGGACTTGTTTTCATTTCAAAAATCAACAAAATATTAAATTGCCCAGAGGTGCCCAACTTGCATACGTCTGTACACAATAGCTTAAATCTAGGACTACAGCATGGATGCACTTCAGCCTTTATCATCAGGACAAGGGTTAAATTGGAGGCTGTAACTCTAAAGCTCTCCAATATTGAAGGGAGAGTTCTGATTTTTTAATTTTTAAATCAAAGATAAGTTCCTTTACTCACTGGTCGTGATATCTATTTCTTGGATGAGGAATCGTTTATACATTTCAGTGCTGAAAAACCACTTTAAAAAAGTATTTAATACCAAAAAATGTAAATGTCTCTATCATGGAACTGGTCATAAAGAAAATATTTTTATGATAATTTAGAAATTTACACAGCATGTTGCATAAATTTGGGGCAAATAAATTTTTTTTGACTACGCTGAAAAAAAGTACTCAAGGATCACGTTTTCCCCAATCTAGGTACGAGGGTGTTCACATGAAAGGACCGGCGCTGGCAGAATCTGACCAATCACAAATATGGATAGGAACACTGGCAGCACAGTGGCTGATTTTACGAAGGAATCCAAACATAGGCTTAGGTTACAGTATGTGCAAATTTGATATAAAGTTCACAATTACAAAAGGGTGTCCTATATTAGGATAATATATTAATGCTTATTGAACATTAAAATTGTTGCAAAATTGTTTGGGGCCAACATGAAAAAGTCAAGGAATAAAGTTGCATCTAAGAATCTGTATTTTTTAAACTGATGCTCATCAAGACAGTCATCTGGCGATGGTTTCATACCTGCTGATCTCTAATCTCAAACATAACCTGCTCCAGAGCAGCTTAGGTCTACACCACATGGAGATTTATCCTTGTAAGAAGGGGTGCCCTAAATAGTACCTGTTATTTAATAGTAGCTACTTTATTAGCATCATCACCAGCTAGCAAAATAAGCAGCACCTCGTGTGAAAAACAAGCAAACAGACATTAAAAAAAAATCAGAACAATCCCTTTAATGCAAACATGACTTCTTTATGATCTCTCCTCAGTCCCCTGCCCATGGCCAGGCCTAAAGTTCAGCCATCTGAAGCTCTCGCCTTCCAATCCAACCCCAGTCTCAGCCTCTCCTGCCACTGACCTGCGAGGACAGGGACGTGAGGTTGTACTGGCTGAATGCTTTCTTCATGGCAGACACAGCCAGGCCTGCATAGCCACTCCATCTCACGTTCTGTAGGATGGAGGAGGAGGAGGAGGAGTATGAGGAGAAGGAGAGATGGGGAGGTGCGTATATGACAGGAGCAGAGAAGTGATTAATCTGGAGTGCTGATTCAGGCTGCTGTTGTCAGAGCTGGTCAGTGGGGAGAGCAGAACTATCTTAGACCTGTCTCAGGGGTAGGGGACTTACTGAGTACAAAAGTGTGCTTAACCTCTATGACAGTTACAGGCGCACAAGCTGCCTCACCAAAACATAGAAGTCCCCCAGTGCAGTGTAATGTGATCTGTGTGCCTGTGTTGTTAACTGAAAGTTTGTCTGGGCCTGGGTCAAGTCTGTTAACTGTTACAGAGAAAAATTAAAACTGTTGTTTAAAAATGCATTAGTTTACAAGCTAGACTGAAATTATTCCAGTTTTGGCAAGCACATTCAAGCATATCTGCTGTAAGAAAAGGCAATTATGCTCTGTTTGTTTTCCTTGAGTGTGTGTGTATGCATGCATATTTGCATGACAGTGTTTTGTTTGCCTGTGTCTTTATGCTGAGACTTACCGCTAAGCTGGAGCTTGGCTGGCTCTTGCTGTGGGGGGTAAATTTGGGTTTGGGTGGTTTTCCGGCCAGCCTATCCTTGTGCCTTCTGCTAT
Organism: Pterophyllum scalare; assembly: GCA_024447675.2. NCBI lineage: Eukaryota > Metazoa > Chordata > Actinopteri > Cichliformes > Cichlidae > Pterophyllum > Pterophyllum scalare. The sequence goes on from JAMQGT020005647.1 coordinate 84,830, forward strand.
TCATGTGCTGCCGAGACCAGCGGAAATACCATTAGCAAGCTAACAAGAATCTGTTGTACCACAGTGGAACAACTTCAAATGTTATCTGCTGAATTAATAATGGATACACATTGAGTACGACTGAAGTGAAGAGAAATTACATCACATTACTTTCTACCTCTGCTGCGCTCCTTCTCAGTCTGCAGTACTTAAAGGGTATGCCCTCCTGGGACAGAGTTTTTATATAAGACTAGTGGAATGCATTTAAGGCTAAAGAAGCCCGGGTACTGACACATGACAACATATCCTGTATCTTTTCCACTCCAGCGTATACAGTCTCATGACACAGATGTAGCATTAAATGAACATCAATAGCAGAGAAATTACTTTCTCAGGCCGGTTTGATGTTGCTATAACCAGAATAAATACAGGAAGCATTGCAATAATGAGAGGTAAATAATTGCTCAGTGAGGACTTAGTTAAAGCATTCGATGGCATCTGTGTAAAAATAGCAGCTTGGATGTACTCTGCACTTACAACCTGCTTTCAGCTGCTTGATTCATGCGTCTGTAAATGAAGCAGCTTTGATTTAAGCTCGCAGACTTCTTCCATCAAGGTGACGTTGAAATTGTCTCTCGCATCGAATAAGGTCTTTAAAATCTCATCATTCGTATTTATCACTTTAATGCACATTATTTATTTTTTTTAGCTTTTATAATTGTGACATTATAGGGCAATGTGATTTAGGTTCAATGCGTAATATCAATCTCTCGGTGTCTAGGGTCATTTTGTGTGCAGGCACTTTTGTTTTCTAATTAATTCTGTGGCCACGTCATCTGCCTGTGAATGTGAGGTAATTACATGCAACATTTTATCCACTGACTGCCACGATTGGGCTAGAGTGCTTTTCCCTGCAGAGCCAATAGCACTTCTGCAGTATGTCCTTTTGAACAAAATCCTACCAGGTTGGCAAGATTCTCACTTAGTATGCATTGAGAAACCTGCAGGACTTCCCCAAGCCACTGTTTCCCTCCTCATATTTCATTTCATACTGCACAAGAAGGATAAAGAGGTCTCAGAGTGTTAGCTCTTGGCATTTGTGTTCCCCTACCCTCCTACCGCACAGCAGAAACCTACGATGGCCTTTGTGGTGCTGGTGTTAAATACATTTCTTTCCATGTATGCCAACTCTTATGCAATTTGAACAGTTCCTCTTTTACAGAGTTAAAGATGCACATTATAAATTATATCATTTAGACATATGCGGTGTAATTATTTTACCTGGCTCAGTTGGGTCTCAGAGTTCACAAAGATCTCACACACTTCACACTGGAAGTTCTTGCTGGGAACCCCAACGCTGCCTTTGCTGCCCAGCCGCTTGCTCTTGCAGCCTGCACGAGCTGCCACCACTTTCCCCCTGCGTCGTGGCAGAACACTGTGACCCTCCAGCATCAGTTTGTGCTTTGTGCCTGGTAGAGCAGCAGAGAGTTGGCAGGTATGTTGTTGCGTGAAAAATCTTTTTTTTATAAAATTGTAGGGCTTCATTTGATAACGCTGAACCAAACATTGAATGCAAATGTGAAAAGCATTTCAAAACATTTCTGTTTTCAAGAAAAAAGTGCAAGCTTCAAGGTCACCTCATGCTCTTACCGCTGTTATGTGCCTCCAGTTGGGAGACGGAGTTTACTGTGACTTTACAAACAGGACAATGGAGGTGAGCCTTGCTCTTCTTGGGGTCTTTGTCGTCATCTGTACGGGGCTCCCCATTTGTGCTTGATGTGTCTGCCCGGCTGCCTGACTCACTGGTTGATCCTACAGCATCTGGGACTTCAGGGGCACTGGTGTCTGAAGCTGTCTCAGAGAGCTGTGAAGAAGGCGAAATCTGAGGGGAGGAAAGGGCGACCAGCTCCATAGAGGAAACCTCAGATACGGGTGTCAGCATAACTGAGCTCTTGGGATTCTCTTCAAGCTTCACCTCTAGGCTGGTTGATTCGAGATCAGACTGAAGACCTGTATAAAAATGATAAAAGAAAGAAAATATTGGCAAACTGAGTTTCATTTAACAGAAGCTTATTATAGACAGGGCAGTAACACAAAGTTTAATGGTTTTGTCCACATTTGCTTGAAGCAATTGGCCTCTGCCGCAAAGAAGAAAGAAGTTAATAAGTTTAACTTAGAACCTGAAGACGAACTATTATTTTTCCTACTACTACACCATTTACTGAAATTCACCGACATCCCATTGTCTCTGGTTGCCATGTCGCTGCTAGTCTATTCCTGTGTGAACATCCCTTAATCATTTGAATTGCATCAAAATATCAGACACACACAATGGTTCAATTTTATTATTTCACCAAAAGCGTATTTAAATTATTTTGCCTTTATTATTTCCTTTTGCATGTGTAAATTACAGTGTATGTGACATTTGGAGGCCTAAATGTTAGATACTAACAAGAACCTAACCAATTACCAGTGCATAATAAGTAGAAATGTAATTACTTTTTTCAATATGTAATGAATAGTTGCATTTATGAAGTAACTTGTCCCAGGCTGATTACAAGCTAGTTAATCACAGTTAATATAATCTCAACAGAGCTTGACGCTGTCTGAAAACAATTATACACACAGAAAAAAACCCTAACATAAAACAAACAGGAATGTAAAGACACCAGAAAAAAAAAAATCTCCAGGTAAACATTTTTTCATGGTTAAGTGTTGGACGCCAGGTTAACAGTACTTTTCATGAGCTAGTTTTGTGGAATTTTCTGATGTAATGTCAGCTTTTGTTTTAAACCACGTGAAACAGACTAGATTAGAGCTGGCTTAGGTAAGTAAATGCCATCACCCTTTTCCATTCTCCTTTCTCTCGTTCCCCTTCTTCATCCTCCCTCACTATTCAAATATCAAGTGGACCTGGAGTCTCAGTCAAAATAAACAAACCCATCGACTGCTGGCCCCAGCCGATAAGTAACTGAAGTTCCATTACACGTCTCCCCTTCACCCCATGGCCCTCCTGAGGGAGTCGCACACTTCACCCCAGAGCACTGTGCGCTACGCTCAGTGAATATCACCATTTCATTTAGAGAGTGTTCTCTTTCTTTCTCTCTCTCTCTCTCTCACACACACACCACCCTCTGTGCAATTGTGCTCCATTGATTTTCCTTTTTATGTATCAGAGTAAATTCATCATTGGAGATAAGGGTCTTCCTTTCTCATTACCACTAAAGAAAAAGAACCTATATAGAAGCAAGATTAGACAGTCCCCTCGCTGTAATGGGAGTGACCCTTGAGGGATCTGAGCTCCTGTCGAGGGGGCTGGGGAGCAGGTATGATCCTGAGTGTAGGTGAAAGACGGGGCCACCTGAGAAGTCTCTAGAGGGGAGTGATACTGATCAGTGGATTTAGCAGAGGAAGACATGGAGGTTGGTGGGAATCAAAGCCCTCAAATCCAAGGATTTAGATCATGAGGTACCTCATTCTCTGCCGCTGAATGGATATCAAATACCCCTGCTGAGTTTCAGGTATCTCCATTTTTAGAAACACCAAATTTTCAAAGCTAAGAAAACCTTTAATCTGCTACCATTAGTGCTGAAATAAGTCTGTTAATGAAGTAATTAATCAACACGAGATACTGATAACAATTTCAGTCATTTATTAAGATGCCTTGACAAACTGAGTCAGTTTCTGACATTTAAAAGGGTGAGTGGGAAGGACACTCAGGACTGCAGTGTAGATGGGGGAGAGTTGATGCTGGATTACTGCCATGACTTTCCCTAAAAAATGCCTCGTCTCTCCTTGTCAGTTGTCCCATTTGTCCTTTGACTGTTTACAAAACTGGCAAAACTCTCAGACCAAAGGCCAGCACTTTGACAGTGCCAGCAGGCCCTCTGTGAAACAGAACCACACAGCAGCAAATTATGGATCATTGATGTGCGTTCTTTAACTTGAACATTATTTAATCTAAAGCTTTAACAGACTAGTTTATTAAAACAGGTTTTTAGAGCTTTTACAGCTCACTATTCATAGCAGACTGATCCACTGAGAACTTTAACTGCAGCCAAATAGCAAAGAAATATGAATATTGGAGACATTATGCACACACACTTGTACACATACAGGTGCCAAGCATTTGACTTAGCAGGCAAGTGCGATCCAAGGCAGCCGCAGAGCATAAACAACTTCTCTGGGGAAAACTCCTGCCTTTAAATCATCATTACTGTGGTGACAGAGTCCCGGCAAAGATGGTTTCAACAGTGGAGTCAATCAAAGCCGAAGGTGATTGATGCTTGTCATGATTGATGTCAGCTCTCTGTCTCTGGTGCTCTCGTCACTTGCTCAGTCACTGCCCTTTCTTAGGCTAAGACATGGTTTATAAGCATCGATTAGTCCATTTTTACAATCGCCCTACTCTATCTCCTTTCTAAATTGTTGCGGTCCCCTTAAGACAGAATATCTGTAAAAATTAGAAAATGTTTGGAAGTTTGTTTTAAAGTTAAAGAAATTACTTTTTTTTGTGAGCAAAAGAGCATTGTTGACAATTTGAAGACATTAACTCATCCACATTTTGACGAAAGAATTTTCAAAACAGAGAACATATGTTTTTTAAAAATTTGTTTTGTAAATAATAAACTGGCTTAACATCCCCCTCCAAGTCATAATCTCCAGCCCATTCATTGTTGCCATTCATTCACTGCCTTATGCTTCCATACACAGCAACACATTTTGGAAATGGGGTTTAACGACATTTGTCATTTCACCTCGTAACAACAAATATAATCTCATTCTACAGAATAACACGGTTTGCCAGTACCTTCCTAACTGCACTGCTTTCTGCTCTCACACAATTATGGTTATGTTTGCACAATAAAAATCACAATACTGTGGCTTGGGTTAAAAGCAGTACTTTATTATGCTTAGAAGACCTTTGTCATCATGGTTACAACAATTACCAACTGGATAAGGTGGTCAGGGTTTAAAGAAACCAACATTTTGTGGCATGGTTGCTCATTTTGTACACATGTATTTCTGTCTCACCTTGCCATACTGTTATTAAATTTATGTTTTACAATTCTAGCTTCTCTAAATTGTGCTAATTACTGACACCACTCCACAGTGGCAATACTCCAAATTTACTTGGAAAACAATTTGAGTTTAAAGTGCACTTTGAACTCCATCCAGCGCCATTGTCAAGAGGAAGTATGAGTAGTAGATGTCTACTGTGTCTAAATGTGCATTTAGGTATTTTCTAATGAGGCTGAGGAGGCTGACCTCGTGGGCTGAGAAGAAATCTGTTTATTCAGAGCCAGACAGCCACTGTGCAAAGAATAGCCGACAGGTGCGTTATTGGTTCCTGATGGCAGACAATGTAGGCATTACCCTCAGACAGCTCCCCACCAGTCTTTAGTTTCATGGCAGATATAACTCATTTCATAGAGTGTTAATTTGGAGCCTTATTCCATTACAGTTTGGCATTATGGTGAATGCCAGCACTGGCTCGCACTGCTGCATTTCAATTTCACATTAGGCCAATCACACAATTGGGCTTATTAAAGAGTGTTCCTCCTCACAAAATTGCTTTAGAACTGCAAAATTATTCACAGCATAAAAACTAGCAATGACTTATGTACATTCTCTCTTCACCGACCCCCCTCCTCCATGTTCTTTCTCTCTCTTATTCTTTCCCCCTTCCCTCAGTCTTCTTCATTCATTTCATCTTATCTTCCATTTTCCACTCATCATCTCGTTTCGTCTCTGCTGCCGCTTTCCGCTTTCAGAGCTCTCCTCTGCAACAGCACAATATTAAAATGATATTTGATGAGAGTGTTATCGGGCTTCTACTCTTTTGTCCACTTTCTCCTTCCTGAAGGAGACTCTTAGTGCCCCCGGCAAAAAAGTGTGTCTGTGTGCACATGGACGTGTCTGTCAGATGGGATAAAGTGGAAAATGTTTCTCTCCAATCCCAGCACCTTCATATCTCTTCTATGATATTCCATCTAGCATCCAAGAGCATTTTGAAATTTTGTCTAGATGGTGACCTTCTCTGGATCAGGAAAGTAAAAATGTAAAAGACATAGGGGAAAAAGTGCTCTGGCCCTTTTGCATTCCCATCACCCGTGATGGATAAATGAAAAGTGTGGACCTAGACAAGAGCAACATGAGACTGTAATGGGCTCACTCTGCAGTCAAAATGCCACTGGAGCAATTCATGCCCCCTCTGAGGTAAAGTTGCAGCTGCACAGTGAGGAAAAGTCAACATTCATTTTCTGTTGAAAGAAAACCAATGCACTCCTCTTCCTTTATCACGCTATCAAGTTAAAATGTCTGTATTTATTTCATGAGTGTGAAAACATTTGAACTTTTTGTAAAAGATGATAAGTGCCTTTGATTCCTTTCAACTTTATTTTCTACTTGACGACCCATTAAATGAATGCTCTCACCACTATCTGGCTCCCTCTCAACTTTCTTTTCATGCTGCACAAATTCACCAATTCTGGTTCTCCGGCTATCCTCTATATCTAACTGAGATTGAGAGAAGGGAGTAAAAAAGTAAGTGAGGTGAAGTCAAACAGTCGAAATCAGGAGGCAAAGTGGGTGAAAACAACCCCAGTGGCGTACCAATCGATCCCAGTCTGTCCCTGTATTTACACGGCATCTCTTTATCACAGATTTTCCCCATTCCCATAGCCCCTGAGTATTCTATACATCACAAGGCACAGAGACAGAGGAGCAGTTCAGAAAAGTTATAGGGGAAAAAATGTGAGTTCAACTTTCAGAGGTCTGAATGCACAGTAGGGATAAGAGGGCATGAGGATAAGGGATAAGGTGTACAGAAGACATAATCTCAAAGTGTAACACAGTGGAGGATAAGGGATAAGGGTGGCCAAGTTATGAAGGAGGATGGAAACTGTCAATAATGTGAGAAGCAGACTGGTTGATGGGGTTTAGAAAGATGCAAGGGAGCAGAAGGGGGAATTAGAGGAATCAAAGAGTGATAGAGTGACATTAAGAAAGGGGAGAGTGGAGGAGAAGGATTGCTTACAAATAGCACACTCTTGCAGATGCCATCTTTCCATTTTACTGTTATTATACCTACTTGTTCCCTCCTCTAAGCTTGTATCTGTAAGCATAGGAAGAGTTGGCTCAGAAGTGGATGTCTTGCTTATCTCCCGCTCCCGCTCTCGCTCTCGGTCTCTGTCTCGGTCTCTCTCTCTCCCCGTGGATGAGGCCTCCCCAGCTCGGCGCTGCCTGTTTTTCTGGGCCTCCATGGCTTTGAGTTTACGGGCATGCTTGTGACCTTTATAGTGGGCCTCTGCTTGGTTCTGTGGAAATATGAGAGAAAAGCAGGTTAAAAGGGAAATGCAAAAATGACTTCATGCATTATCTGCTGGATAGACAGGAGGTCACGTGAAATAAATGTTAAAATGCATGCCTGAAATATTCAGTCTCTCACAGGCATACGCAGGCGGCAAAGAGTAGCCTGTTTCTACCTGATAACAGCACTGGCGCGTTGGGAGGCCAGAGGTATAATTGCATGTGCAATATGCAACAAGAGAGAGGATTCCATCTCTACAACTAGCCTATTAATGCTCACTGTGAGAATCAGCCTCTGCAAAACCTAGACGCATCTGGCAATACATGCTAATGTCACACACATCTGAGCACTCATGAGCATACACAAACCCACAAACATGGATCAGACTTCTGACTGACTGCACTGCAGCAATAAACACACAAGTTTCCCTCTGGGTGGATCACAATTTACCTTCACATTCTCATCATTCAATCCCAGAACAAAGCCTCTGTTGTCAGAGCAAGCATGGATACATAGGAAAAGAAGAGAAATCAATAAAGAGATCACTCATTAAAAGCTAAAATAACCTGTAGGGATAAACTCTTCAGCTCCTGGTCTGGATAGAACATGCAGAACTACAGAGCGGTAGGTTCAAACCAAGACTTCACACACATAACAGAAAATTGCCAATAACATACATGGTGCAGACAGTTAAACTAGTATTCATTCAAATTAAATACAGCAACTATTTTTGTAGCAAGGTATGGTGCAGCTGTTTCTCAAAGACACCAAACTTTATTCTTAAGCTCTTCATTTCGCACCTCAGGAAACAAATCATGCAAATCCTCAGATACTAAACAACTTGCATGAATAGAGTGTTGGCATTTCTCTGAAGGATTCCTAAGTGAGAAATAAATGCATGCATCAAGATGATATGAGACTTGAGATCTCATTAAGGCCTTTTGAATAGGAGCAAAATGCTGATTTACCTGATTGCCTGAGAATGAACAATAAATTAATCCTAAGCCAGTGGTTCCTAACCTTTTTCATCTGATGTATCGCACAGGTTGATGGATTCAAGTACCCTTTCACTACCAACTAATTATGACTAATTATTGAGATGTATAAGTGTTTCTAGCCAGGAAAACAGGCAATGTTATTTAAGCTAACTATTAAGTATTAGGCTAAGTCATATACACTCCTTATCACTTCACTAGGTACACCTGTTCAGCTGCTCGTTAACTCAGGTATCTAATCAGCCAATAACATGGCAGCAACTCAGTGCATTTAGGCATGTAGACATGTCAAGAAGACCTGCAGAAGTTCAAACTGAGCATCAGAACAGGGAAGAGAGGTGATCTGAGTGACTTCAAAAGCTGCATGGTCTGTCAGTGCCAGATGGGCTGGTCTGATTATTTCAGAAACTGCTGATCTACTGGGATTTTCCCACAGAACCATCTCTAGGGTTTGCAGAGAACTGTCTAAAAAAGAGGAAATTTTTCAATGAGTGGCAGTTCTCTGGACAAATCTGTAGCAAACTGTGTGATGATCATGTCAGTATGAACCAAAATGTTTCCAGCGCCTTGTTGAATCTGTGCCATGGTGAATTAAGGCAGTTCTGAAGGCGAAATGAGCTCTAACCCGATATTTGGAAGGCGTACCTTGTAAAGTGTCTGGTGATTGTAAATGTTTTTCCAATTTATCCATTACTGTCAGCTATTTAAAAATATCAAATTTAAATCTTTAAACTCTTTATAATTATTCTTAGTGCCATTATTTATTTTCAATTTATCTTTAGCTGGATTAGCGATTAACTTCAGTTAACAATTGACCATGGGTACCAGTAACTATTTATCAATGACTTCCAGCTGACTACTTTCACCATTCAACTCTACCCTTACTACTCTAGTTAACTTTGTTTATCAAGATATTTCAACCATTTAGACATTCTATTAGTTTTAACTATGTTGATTTTAGTCCTACTCTTTTGGGGGATGTTTCTACTATTTATTCTTTTTATTCTTGATCAATACTTTTCTTGTTTATTCATTTATGCATCCCCTTTGGCTGTCTTTTTCAACTGCTTATTCATTAATTTTAATGAACAGTAACTTTTCTTTTCCAACCGTTTCAGGTCCACTCAGTTCTTTAATTAAAATTGTGATTTCTGTTTTTATTTAAGATTAGTTGAACAAATCTTTACACATACCCTGGGGCTACAAATCTTCTCCTGGGATATTTCTACCACTGATAGCGAGTCACTGCCATAAGCAATAATTAAGTTTACTGCTTGTGCAGTATCATCGCAGCTATGCAAGGTCAGAGGCACACACGTACGCAACCACTACCAGTCTAATGTAGACTGAGTTTGGAATATATGGTGTTAACCGTGTAGGCTTAGCCAGACCTATTGTGCCTGTTAAAGCATCTGTAAAAGCAACTCAAATATATGGGCACACTGTCGGACTGGTCTGCAGCGAAAAGGCTTCAGAGCTCAGCTTCATAGCTTGATGTGACTAATTCTGCCAGTGAGCTCTCCACCATTTGCTTCTCCATCCAACCGAGTCTCAGTGGAGGTTTGAAGGACAAAGTGTGAAATGAGCTTTGGTTTTCACCACCCCAGCAGCAAGACGACAGGGAGATACGGTTTCTTCCCAAAAATTTAAGAATTTCCAGCGATTAAGAAATCTCCACGATAAAAGGAAACACAAAGCTGTATCCGGTAGACACGTGTTGGGGGGGGGGGGTGAAGAATGCCTCATCCCACAGCTCTGAAATGGCACTAAATTTTCTCTTCCAATAATGACTTTCTTGTAGGAAATAACATGAAAGTGAAGTTCTTGTTCCAATTGGTTTGCTTAATTCTGTAAATGCAGAACTGCCTCATTTGATTTCAAAGCCTGATGAATGAACTTTTCATTTTCCCCTAAAGTCACTGTTATTGACTCGATGGATAAATACAAGCAGACCAATATTGTAAAATGACAACGTGGTATATGGAGAACATAAAGAAAATTATGAAATATTTTTAGCAATGTGCCCTCTACTTACAATATTTCATCAATGCTGTCTCTGGATTATATTACACAAGTAATATGAAACTGTTTATTCTCCTCCATCTAGACCAGAACTGTTTGTTTCTTTGCTCTCAAGCTCCTCCTAGGACATCAGGAGCTGAGCAACCAAACTTGCCACACAGGTACATCTTAGGCCCCTGAAGGTTCTAAGCTATATCAGATAAAAAGATAAGATAAGATAAAACTTTAATGATCCCACAACACAAAATTTGGGAAAGTTGTGCCTTACAGCAGCTCAAGTACAGAGAACAAGGATAAAATAAAATAAAATGAAATAAAATAGAAAACACTATATACATAAAAAACTAGCAGATATCAAAACACTGTATATATATATATATATATATATATATATATATATATATATATATATATATATATATATAGTATATATATATGTATATATATATATATATATATATATGTATATATGTATATATATATATATATATATATATATATATATATATATATATATATTTGTAGAAGGTAAAACATCCTATAATTTTAATTTCATGACAATAACATCTCATTTATATTCACAAACGTTGAACTATACATTGGGGACAGGTGGTCATCTGTTAATTGGAAGGTCAGTGCCTTGATCCCTGACACCTCCAGCAGTATGCCCAAGTATCTTTGGGCAAGATACTGAACCCTGCATCCACTGGAGTGTGAGTGTGTGTGTATGTGTGTGTGTGTATGTGTGTGCGTGTGACTGTTAGAAAGTGCTTAGGTACAGATAAAAGCAGTGTATGATTATATGTGATTGGGTGAATGAGACTTGCAGTAGAAAGTGCTTTGAGTGCACAATTGAGTAGAAAGGTGCTATACAAGTACTGGTCCATTTACAGTGATATATTACACCATCACGCTGCCTAGCAATGGGCTAATATGACCCATATCTAGCATATACAACTTCTACCACCCCTCTTTTTTCTCTCTCTCTCTCTCTCTCTTTTCTTTTACTTTTCTCAGTGTGATTATGTATTTCAGTTTGCCAATAAAACAAACAGAACAAACAATACTGTAGCATGGGTATGTTTACTATTTAAGTAAAGTAAAATATAAAAAACAAAGAAACAATTTTCCAAATATGCTGAAAAAACTTAATAGTTAAATCACTTCTGGTAAAAAGACTTATTTGATTTCTTGCCACTTAAGAAGACTGATTCTACTCTAATGTCAGTACAGATGGGTGACAAAAACATATCATAATCAGGTGTCATCAGAATAGCTTCAGTGCAACCTAGTACAGATTTCGCAAGACTCTGAAGCTCTACTGGAAGGATGGAAACCCAATCTTCCGAAACACATACTCTCATTTAATGTTTTGATGATGGTGGTGGAGAGCATGGTCTAATACAGTACACTCACTTGGATTCAGTGCATAAGTTCACACAACACTTAGTGACCCCTCATGCCCTATGGATGGGGCCATTCTCACCCTCAAGGAGACCAATATATATGTATAAGGTGGCCACTCAGCTTTGTAAAGATTTGCAATGACCCTTCCCTTTGAGGCAAAAGTTCTTGACATCTTCATGAGTGCTAATTTAGGGAGCCAGCCTATGATTGAGGAACATACAGGAAAAATACACACCTTGAACACTTTTATTAAGTGTTTGTAATTAGCAACAGTGCACTGAAACCATAATTCAGGTCGGGAATTTGACTCCATCCCAGGCTACTGTGTTGCAAATCATCACACTGCTAAGCTCTTTGTATTGATTAAACTGTCACAATAACACATTTTCTCTAAATTATTTTTGTGGCCAAAATAAATTACTTAAATTAAAGAAAGTGGAGTGAATGTTTGCATTCAGAGCCCTACAAATACTACAGGACAAAGAACAATTATAGATTTTTTAAGATATGTGTTTTACTAACATTAAATATAGCCGCAAGTGGCGATAATAGGCCATCCCCGGCTGCTGCCTCCGGTGCTGGTGCCGGACCTTTCTGGCCAACGACTCCAGTGGTGCCCTTTTACAGTCTTACTAAATGACGTATGGGGGACGTAGGGCATTGCCATGGCAACATCGCAAAGAATTCAATACAGATATCTTTAACTTTTTTTGATCAGGATGATGATCAGAATGTTTCCACCAAATTTCATGCATTTGGAAAAAACAAAAATATTTTCTCGCCATATCACTTTTAGTTTGCACCAGTAGGGGGCGCTATCACATTTATTGACGTATCCATAAACATGGATTCAGGCTCATTCAGTGCATGACAGATTCAAGTTTCAGGTAAATTGGACAAAGCTTGCACAGACTATTGTACAAAAGAACAGTTTTTTTTGACAATGTTTGTGGTCTCTCCAAGGGCATAAAATGGGGTAATTCTGGTATTGCCATGGCAACAGCGTTCAAAAGATGACATGGGTGTCACTGACTTTTTTGATCAGTTTGACACAGAGAATCTATGTACGAAATTTCATGTATTTTTTAGAAAACTAAATCAGAACTTTGTATTGGAGAAATGTCACTTTTTCCCATTAAAATAAAATGGGGCCTTTCAGACTTTGCCATGGCAACGTATTTGAAAATTCAATATGGGTGTCTTTGACTTTTTCAATCAGGATTATGTCAAGAATCTAGAAATGCATTTCATAGAAAGTAAATTTCTGGATGTCCATACAAATTTTTGTTTGCTTCTGTAGGGGGCGCTATTGCAGCTATAGCCTTGTTTCCCTAGTTGTGGGTTCAGGTTGGCTCAGTACATAAATGATTAAATTTTTAGGTTGATCGGACAAAGATTGTGCGAACGATTGCACAAACAATTTTGCTGCGAGACACAAAAACTAATCCAAATTCATTGCTATGGCAATACTGTTGAATATTCTATAAAACCCCGAATAACTTTTGATGCCCCGCTTGTCTAGATGATCCTGAGTGATTTTTGTCTCATTAGGTTAAATACCCTAGGACGAGATCGTTAAAATACGAGATGTGTGAAAACGCGGACTCGGCAAAGAACAAATTTCAATCCAAGTTGGCCAACTTCCTGTTTGTAAGGTGGACTTGATATAATAAATATTTTTTGTGAGTTTTCACATGATCTTTGTGGGACCCGAATTTCATGACTCTAGTACTAACTTTAATTTGGGACTCCTCCCATAGGTGCTATGTATTTTGAGTTTTCTAGGGGGTGCTGTTTCACCGTTTTTTTGAGTTTTTAAATGGCAACATTAAAAAATTAAAATTTTCACCAGATTGGACTTCTGTGAAAAAATTGGTGACTTTTCGTACATGTTCAGGGAGTCAAATTTGTGATCATTTGCGGAAAAGAAAAATAATAATAATGGAGAACGCTAACGATTCCAATTATGCCTTTTTCCAGTCACCTTCATGTTTTTGGAAAGCGCTCGACCTTGACAATGACAAACTCGCCGATCCCTTCGGGAGGCACGGGTCTAAATATTACCATTATCTTGTATATAGCAATACCCCTAAGTCTGAAATTTCTCCACTATTTTTGTCTATCAAAATTAGATTACAAATATGAGGATAAGCAGCCTATCTTAAGGCTGAGTCTTGAAGATTTTGTTATTGTTAATATTTTTGAATGACCTTGTCCCTTACATGTATTTATTTGAAGCATTTAGCTGCATCTGTTTTTTTTTTAGTTTCTCTTTGTCTCTTCAACCTTTTCTTTAACATTACACCAGGTGACTTGTCTAACATTGTGTACAGAGGCAAGTAGACAGTGCATGCCTTTCCAAAACAGAGTGGCAAGCTCTGTGACTGTGCATCCTGTTTTTTTTGTGTGTGTGTGTGGGGGGGGGGGCACAACTGTCTGCTGTGGCAAGATCATATAGGGTATAAGTGAGAGTAAGAGAACTGCATCTAATGTGTGAATTGTGCCAACCCTGGAGGTTTTTCGTTATGGATTTAAGACCCTCCATAGTACAGAATTAACACTTTTAAGGGCCTTTAATCACATTCTCCTGGCATCTGATTCTGGTTATTATGTGGTTCTTGTTCAGCTTGATCTAACTGCTGCTTTTGATACGATATCCTAATATCCCATTTATAGTATCTTGTGGGTATTCTTTGCACTGCTCTGGAATGGTTTAAGTCTTATTTAGCAGGCAGAGCTATTTCTGTCAGCTCTGATTCCTCCTCAGCCCCTTGTGATGTGGGGTTCCACAGGGCTCAATTTCAGGGCCCTTGCTTTTTGCACTTCATCTGCTTCCACTGGGATCCATTCTTAGAAAACATGGAATCTCTTTTCACTGCTATGCTGATGATAGCCCCCCAGTTGATTTGGACCCTTTGGCACCATATGTTAAGCCCACAGTTGCAAATTTGGGCTTTATAATGGACAGTGACTTTAAACTGGATAGTAAATTGGTGCAGTAGTCAAGTCTAGTTTCTTTCACTTAAGGCAATTGACAAAGGTAAAACCTATCCTTTCCAGGCAGCATCTAGAGACAGTGATGCATACCTTTATTATGTCTTGGCTGTACTGCTGTAACACACTATATGTTAGAGTTAGCCAGTCTTTTCTTTCATGTCTCCAGTTAGTTCAAAATGCTGCTGCGTGTCTTTTGAATGGAATGCGTAAAAAACAGCATATTAGACCTGTTCTGGCTTCACTTCACTGGCTGCCTGTGTACTTTAGAATCCATTTTAAGGTTCTTGTATTTGTTTATAGATCATTAAATTGCCTTGCTCCACCTTAACTTTCTGAACGGCTTTGTCTCTACACTACTATGTGAGATCTAAGGTCATTTGACCAGATGCTCTTACATATACAGAGATCTAAGTGGAAGCTCAGAGGGGACAGAACATTTTCCAGGATGGCAATGACCCAAAACATACCACCAAGGCAAAAAAGGAGTGGCTAAAGAAGAAGCACATTAAGGTCATGGAGTGGCCTAGCCAGTCTGCCAACTGTGGAGGGAGCTGATGCTTTGAGTTGCAAAGAGGCAGCCAAGAAACCCTAAAGGATTTCGAGAGTTTCTGTAAAGAGGTGTGGGCCAAAAATCCCTCCTGAGATGTGTGCAAACCTGGTAACCAACTTCAAGAAATGTCTTATCGCTGTGCTTGCCAACAAGGGTTTCTCCATCAAGTACTAAGTCATGTTTTGCTTGAGGATCAAATACTTATTTCACTCAATGACATGCAAGTCAATTTGTAACTTTCATGTTTAGTGTTTTTTCAGAATTTATTTTGGTTGATATTATGTCTCCATTAAAAAAAATCTCCATTAAAATGAAAATACCTTAAAAATTAGAGACTCCATTTCTTTGTAAGTGAACAAACTTACAAATTCAGCAGGGGATCAAATAATTATTTTCCGCACTGTAGGTTGCCATTTAAATTGAAGAGAAATGCTCCCTTGTTGTGCACTACTTTATCATTATATCACATGGCAACTGTTGTGGAATGAAGCATTATTTCCTTGAGGTTGTGGGCTGCATAAACCCAGACCCAGACCATGCCAATGAAATTCCCCCATGGCACAACATCCCCTCACTACAGGGGTCAAGGGCTCAGATTTTTTTCCTCTGAATTTTTATCTGTTTATATTGCTGCCGCATGTAGCTGGTTAGCCTAGCTTAGCACAAATACTAGAAACCTGGAAACACAGCTCTATCCACATCCATCAAAGATACACCCCAGAGTACACCTCTGCATCACTGCGGGTGGGTGAAAAGTTGAACCACCGAGGAATCACTAAAAACAAGCTTGTCAGCTGGTGTAAAGTTGCTCTTTTAGGTCTATTTGTGCTCTACTAAGCAGCAAAGTGAGCTTACTTATTTCCCCTTTGAGCATTATGCATAAGGATAAGTTGGTATAATATCTGAGCAAACTCTAAGGAGGGTGCATGGAAGTGTTAGAAAAGTATTCATGCTCTCTGAGAGACAGATAAAGCTACAGTCAGACCTGACACTCCTCTTTAAGTTGGTGTGCGGAGGCAGGGAATGGGATTTGCTCTCGTGTGTAAAGAGCACCACTGCATCTCTGCTCCCCCCACCCCCAGCTCCCCGTCTCCTGTGCCTCAGACCTTCTTTGAAGATGGAGTCCAAATAAAAGTGTGTGACTGCCTGTGTGTGTGTGCGTTTAACTGTGCCTAGCCCTAAGAAGTATTCTGGCTTTCTGGGCAGTTATTTATTTGTTTATATGAATATGCATAAAATGTCATGGGATGTTTTCCTGCGTCTGTGCGCGTGCGCTCTGGTCTGCATGTTTGTGTGTGTATGCATGTGTGTGTCCGTCTGTATCCGTGTGCCTTAGTGAGAATGGCAAAATGGAGTAGGGAGCCGAGAATGCTGCTTCCTGCTGTGGCTGCTGATTGTTTCTGCTTTTTGCTGATAAACGGCAGCTCTCCCTGGTGTCTAATCCCAAAACAACTTGCAAGAAAGGAAAAATGAACAAACTTTTATACACAAAACTGAAGAAAAAAAAAATTAAATGGCCAAATTTTCACTTAAAGGTACAAACATTTGCAGGAAGGGATACACTTAGACTTTTTTTGCAATTGCATATACACACGATACACAAGCACACACAGCATACAAAAATCTCAGGTAATTGCCAAAATAAAAACATGACAATAATAAAAGCAAAATTCAAGAATATAACAGAAGACCAAAACAAGCTTGTCTGGGGCCAGAGTCACTTTCTAGTGTAAATCACTTTTATATGAGCGATACTGTCTGTTTCTCTGCCTTGTTGTCCAACATTATCTCTATACTCCTCATAAACACTGAAACATAAAGCCAATGCAGCGTGTCTTACCGTCGAGTTAAAGCGCAGGTGGCAAATGTTGCAGGAGATAATCTGTTTCTTCTTGAGTGGCTGAGGGACGCCAAAAGTATGGTTGATCACAGCCTTCTGGACAGGGTCCATCTGGGAGACAGAAACACGTGACAAGCACAAGCCATATTTGTTCTATATGATTTTATTTTCCCAAATGATAAAAACAACTTTGTCTCAGACATGAAGTGAGGTTAGTTCCCATGAAGCCAAGATTCAATCTTCAGTGTAAGCATTTTTTTTTTTCGTTATTGTCTAGCAAATCAGCAAAGTGCATGAAATAACTTGATATCCAAGCACTTCTTCCAGCGACTGCTGAGTATAATGGAGAAATGCAATGTTCTGGTCACAGAAGAGCAAGAGCATCCTTCACAAGTTAGCTTTTTGGAAGATTGTTGAGATATTCTTAAACATTTGAATCAACTGATATTTTTTTCCCAATTGTTTTGATGAGAACAAGTTAGATTGTCTTGCTTATGTCTTGTGTGCATTAGTAAGTGCTCTTAACTCTCCCATAACCTGTTGGGATTTCAATTTGAAGCCTAGAATTTATATGATCTAGTTTGATCTATATGATCAAACTTGAATTCCCCCCAGTTGCATGTTTTTCATGAATTCTTGCATGAAGAAATCTGTGGCATCTAGTGCAATGCAACATGTTCACTTTCCTTTAAAGGTGGTGCTTGTGCGTCAGTTTGGCAAAAACTTAAAGGGGACCTATTACGCTCTTTTCCAAATCCAAATTTTTACTCTCAGGAGCTTTCTATGATTCATATTTTTGACGTAATCCTTATTAGGCCTTGATCCAGCCCTTCAATTTATCTGCTAGTTCCTCTGCCTTTTATGGCAGCTTTCTTTTGATTGGTTTTCCCAGGTAAACAGAAAACTTGAACAGCGGGTAAACAGGAAGTCCTCACAGCCAGAGCGGTATGCCAGAGATAAGCTTACAAGGGTGTCACCAGATTATACAGAGCTAAGAATAGAAAAAAACCATATGTGTAACACAGTCTGAAGTCTGGGATTTTGACTCAGGAATTAATTTAACATGACTTTTACTGACTAAATTATTTGGAACTTTGGCCATGTTTAATATGAGCTTCATTATAAGATTATAACAGAGTAACAGTATTGGAACAGTGAGGCCAATAAATTTATTATTGTTGTAGACTGAAAACATATGACATTAAAAAAATCATTATGAGACAAAACATTTCAGCTTTTATTTCCAGGTATTTACATCTGGATCTGATACATGGTTCTGAAAATAGCACCCACCAGACCCACCTATTTATTCAGACAATAAATAGCGCTGAATGTCTACGATCAGTTTGAGATTTAGGTTTTGCCTGTGCAGACTGTGAATTTGCATTTAGAGGAGTACCCTACATGAAGACCACAGAGCTGTCTATGGGTGAAAAACAAGCAACTGTGAAACTTAGAGAAGATGGAAAATCAATCAGTCAATGCACAGACATTGGACAGTACAACCATTTGGAATGTCCTAAAGAAGAAAGTTATCACTGGTGTACTAAGTAACAGATGTTGAACAGATTGACCAAGGAAAACAACAGCAGTTTATAACAGAACGCGCTGTAAAGGCTGGAATTTGCCAAGTCGTACAGATACAAGCCTCAGAAATTCTGGATTTTATGGACTGATGAGACAAAGATGAACCTTTACCAAGGAGATAGAAAGGAGAAACAAAGGATCTGCTTATGATCCTAAATATACGAGCTCATCTGTGAAACACAGTGGAGATAAAGTCATGGCTTGGGCTCGCATGGCTTCTTCTGGGACGGGTTCATTAATCTTACTTGATGATGTCATGCATGATGGCAGCAGCAGTACAGTGAACTCAGAAGTCTACAGAAATATTTTGTCTGTCAATTTAAAGAAAGATGCAACCAAACTGATTTGGAGATCCTTTATAATGCAGCAAGACAATGATCCAAAACACAATGCCAACACTAAAAAGGAGCTCATCAGGGGCAGGAAGTGGAGGGTTTTAGACTTGCCTAGTCAGTCTCCAGACTTAAACCCTATACAGCATGTTACCTGCTAAAGAGGAGACTGAAGGGAGCATCCCCCCAAACAAAACAACTGAAAGAGGCTGCGCTGAAAGCCTGGAAAAGCATCACAAAAGAAGAATGCAAAAGTTTAGTGATGTTGATGGATCACAAACTTGATGCAGTTATTGCAAGCAAAGGATTTGCAGCTAAATATGAAGTCTTATTCCCTTTAATCTATTTTGAGTTTATCTGTCCCAATACCAATTTGGGTGTGTTCAGACAAAAGGTGCTATCTTCTAAACTGTGTATCAGACCCAGATGTAAATACCTGGAAATAAAAGCTGAGATGTTGTTCTTTTGATTTATATTGATTTCTTCTTTTTTTAAAAAAATGTCAAACCCAAATGTTTTTAGTCTACAACAAAAATCAAGGGACTGGCCTCACTGCTCCAATACCTTTGGAGGGGAGTGTACATATGACAGAAAAAAAGGGAAAGGAAACAAAGCAAAGCCATTTTGGGCATAGTGGATGGGAAAGAAATTCTAAAAAAACCAAACAAACTGGAAAGCACTAAATGTTACTGGTAATGTCAGAATCAAAAGGTAACCCATTTCTGCTGTGAGATTGCCACAGTCTGAGCTCTTGCTGTGTGCAACCAGAGGGCATGAAGAGAATGCTCCTCACATGAAAATCAAAGCGTACCAGTATTAATAAAACATATTAAAAGTAAAAACAAGCAGAGAGCATGTTTCAGTGACAGTTGAGGATTATGGCATAAAAGTGAAATAAATTAAGGCTGTGTTACCCTTTAATGCAAAGAGAATAACGCGGCCCCTGCCTGCAATGTCAGCACATAATACAGTTTTTCTGATTATCAGTAGTTCTTTGGCCTACATACGCTGAACATTACCAGCAGCTTTGTTTTGATTACAGATGCTCATTAACAGCCACACTGCAAAACTTCTTCTGATGCACTAGACCAGGGCAGACTTCATACTGAAGAGATAAGGTGACAAGGCACCACCTTATTATGCATGCAAGCTAATTATTGTACTACTAATGCTGCTGGTGAATTGCCAAAATGAAGGACAGAAATGAGACTATTACAGGCCTAAAAGTAAATACATTTAGGTCTGCTCTTATGCTTTATAAAATTGGCTTTCCAACTGCTGTACAAAAGAAAAGCATAAAAAACAAAGCTGAATCAAAGTCACATAACTTGACAAGGTCAAAGTGCTTTCCATCCCACTTTGTTAAAGTGCAACTGTGATTAGGTGCAATTCAGTAAAGAGGAGGAAATGCTACAACAGCGCTGACATGTGCTGCACTTAATTTAGTTGGGGAATAAATATAGTGATAATAGTAATGAAAAAAATGGTAAAATAGTAGAGTTCAGCTAGCCTTGTATATTAGCCTAGCTAACTCTGGTATAGTTGCTTTAAATAGCACAGTGTCTCTGCAAAAATTAATAATGAAAAAAGAAAAGTAGCACAACTGCATCCAACTAGAGCCCAACTTACTGTCTAATCAGGGGATTAACTTATTTGATCTTTTAATACCTATTTGCGAGATTGGAAACATTAGCATATTCAAAATAATTTACTCAAGGCTTATAGGACCAAGCTGTTCTCAATACAAGCATTATATTGCTGTTGGTATTGTTTTTTTTTTTTTATCATCTCACAATCTTTGCACAGCTGAGTTCTTGAGCATTGTAAAGTAAAGATGAAAATGATCCCCCCCCCTTAAAAATCTCAGATTCAAGGTCGTTTATTCCCATTTTTTCCTGTTGCAAACTTGCAGGATTTAATTTTTTTTTTAAACTTAAGCAGGAAAGACAGGATACGTTTTGCCGGCGTTGCGCTGGTTTTGCCTAAATTAAGTAACTGCCGCTGTGTTTCGGCGACAATTGGGAGAATGGCATATTCACGCTTGATGCATTTCAGGTATGAAATACCTCCTCTCTGTCAAACTCTTCCTCAATTTAAATATGTAAATTAAAACAAAAGTAGGAGGCAGAGCCACAACGATCCTTATCTGTAGTGAGTTACACCTTTTGTGCGGTGCGTTGCAGTGGTGATAAAAATGGGTGAAGTATGGTGCTTAAACTGTTAAATAAATCAACACCTACACCATATGTGTCTACTGGGAATAGAGTTTTTTCTTTATGAATGTATTTTCATTGTAATCTAAAAAAAACTGTCACTGCTTAAACTTTGTGAGTCACTGCAGCCCACAGTGAAGTGTTTACTGGAGGTTTTAGACAGACTAGCACTGTTTTAACTGCCAGTGAAAAGACTGCAGAGAGCCCCAGAACATCATACTATAAACAGCAGGGTGAAACCTGAGGCTTCATTATAAGATCTGCATTCCACAGTGACAGCTGATTTCACTGGGGCACCCTTCAGCATGGTATCATATATAACAATCACCTTGGATGTTGCCCCAGGCTGGTACAGGGTTTGACCCACTATTCCTCTATTCGTTTGGGAGAGGGGTCTCTGGGGGGGCCGGGAGATCACTCTTCTCACACTGAGTGACACCACCATGCTTACTGAAACCACGCTGGCGGCTATGCTGGCAGCCTCACCTGTCCAGAGATCAAAGAGTGCTGGGGTGCTCATGTCACACTGCTTTGCTTTGTTTCTGGCACATAAGCCTAAATCATATTATTCAATACCACAAAAAAAACTGTGCCATCCAACGCAGCTGCCTCTTCTGTAAGAATAAAGTCTATTTACTACAGCTTCCTCATGGTCAGGTGTGAGAGAGAGAACATAAACACATCTGACAATGAAACCTTCATGCTGCAGGTATATCTCTTCCTCTGGGCTCTTTCCCATTGTTGCTTTATTTTGGTCTCCTCTATATGACTCAAAGATATCTTTGGAAACAACTGACTTTTTCCTTTTACCAACTGTAGCCTGGCCAAGGTAAACCTAGCTCTTCCTGCTGCCCTCTGTCCACCTTACCAAAGCAGGCTGCACACAGCTATTTGTTTTAGGAACTGAAGAATGTGTCCATTGTCTGTCCGCAGCCATCCTGAACCGACTGCTATAAATGCGTCTTTTGTCCAAGCCCTCGGTTCTCCCCTGCCATCCTAGTGCAGACAGAACTTATCCTGCGCCGGGCGGCTGAGTCCGTGATGGGCTTTCAAGGTAGATAGATAGAGACAGAGAGAGAGAGAAAAAGACATACAAAGGGATGAGGAGAGTGTGGAGCAGGGGGAGGATGTAAGAAGGGACACCAGGGGAACTGGAGGATATTTGGTTTTGGAGACAGGTGCATTCATCTTCCCCCCTGCACACGTCTGGGACAACGTGTGCCTTATCAGGGCTAAGAGAACCTGGGGCTCCCTGCTGAATGGACTTTGTGATTAATGCCACAGCTGCACTGTCAGACTGTGTATTATGGAGGCTAATCATCTCCTCCCGGGACTGAAGCGACACTGATTTGATGTTATTTCCGTGGTTATCATAATTTCTGCATTGTGGTTGTGGTAGATTCCAAGTCCTACTGCGAGTTGTATTCTATTTAACAATGGCAGACTGAACATCATTGCAACTCTGTAAATAGGATTTCCTTTGTACTAGCTTGCTGCATTCATTGGTAATCTACTGCCTTTTTTTTTGTCTCCAATAGCTGTTACTTCTATGGAAACTTTTATTTCTCTAATAGGGAAGCATAATGTGCAAAAATAAAACCACAAATTAGAATTGTGAGGCACAGACATTGATTTGAGAATAAAAACAGCAATTTTCCCATTGAAACACAGGTAAAACGCAGAGAAAACACTGAGCACAAACCTACCCCACTGCTTCCACCACTAATATAAATACATGAGGGTGTTGGAGAACTGAATGTTTATCATGCTGCTTTTGCTGCTATAATGCTCAGTCCTCCACAGGGCAGTATAGCCGACTCCATGACCCAGAGCAGTAGGCGGCAGAACAAATGAAAAAAACTGCACTTTTCACACAGGTTGGCAACCCCCTACATATACAAATACACACCAGAGAGCAAACATTTATGTCTCATCCACCCCCTCACACATGTCCTCCATTGTAAAGAACCAGCCAGACAGATGACTGTGCCTCTCTCTCACGCATCCTACCCTTTTTATGTAGTTTCAAAAGGTGTAAAAGTGTATGCAGGAGCTAAAGCTCTAGCTTATGCTCCATTTACAGACCAGAGAACTGGAGACAGTTTCATATTGCAACGAGAAGAGTGAAAACACTTGCACACTGTGTGCACACTCTACTGCAAACACACACACATACTGCAAAACTAGGATCAAAGAAATCAAAAATTCTTGCACACATACACACTCCAAATGACAATGGCCACAGTGCTGCTGGTAAGTAAAGGATCAAAGATACAAGCTTTTAATTCCAGAGACTGAACCATCAGAGCCAATGTGCTTGAAAACTGAATGGTTTGTAGGTGATGATTGAAACAAAAGCTATTTTTACACATATACTGCAACCCTGAATTTCCCTAGACATTACCTGGAGCAGCAAGTGAGAAAACAAATGTCAAACACAGAATGATCAGATGAGATATTAAACAATCTTTGAAACTCTATATGATATCCAGTTGCACACAGGCAATCATCTGATCACAAGTGTTTCACAACTAAATTAAAGGTCAGTCAAATGCATTAAAAAAACATATGCATTCTTTTAAACAATGTCAAGAGGTTGACTAAACGTTCACTTTTGAACCAAATTAAACTAAATATGGTGACACAAATGACAACAGCAATGCTGAGAGGTTAAGAGCGTCATTGAAGATTGTAACCTAAACCTAAACTAAAGCCTTGGCACAGCATTGGAGGCCCGTGGTATGGCAGGGAAGGTTGCAGTAACGTGACAAACAGGATAGCTAGCATTAATGATACAGGTTTATAGGCCTGTATTTCTTTGTAACAACCCCTCATATATACCGACTCAGCATAAGGGGGCATAGTGACACAAAAATGATGAAGTATGTGGATGAGTACCCTGACCTTTATACTTTAAAGGTATGCCTCCTGCTGCCACAGTGTACAAAATAAGGCTAATATGTCTCTTGTGAGCTGTTCGCCAATCAATACCACTGACTGTGTGATAGTTTTTCCAGTTGATTAGATTTTAATTTTTTCTCAACTTGCCTCAAATTCTGTGTAACATGTAACAGAACATGCAAGATGAGACAAAATGTTTCCTACAAAGTATTGATGGATGATACAAGTCATTGTTTCCAGCTCACCTGTTCATTATGAAAAGCCACTGGACTCACCGTATTAAAGTTAGGGAAGAGGCTAAGGGGGAGGATCCATTGAGTCTGAAGGGCAGGAGGTGTTTGAGGTCGAGCTGAGGCTGCAGAGGCCGTCCTGGGACAGGGAGGGAAGCCAGAAGGGGGCTGCCCTGGGCTGATGTACCTGGACAAAACAATGAGCCGATGTCAGAAGTTAAGAAACATTAGCAAATGTTCACACAAAAGATATTTCTGTCTCAATACGACTGTAGGAGAGCAACTACACTGTTGGCTACAGAAGGGACAAGTGCAGTGCTCAGGGGAGGCCTGACTTTGATTTATTTGATACCAGAGGCACCATTACACCTCCAGCTGTCACCAAGCACTCACTGTGAAACTCGTTTGTGTGTGTATGCTTGTGTGTGTGACTGGACAAGCACTTGTATTTGGGACAATGCAATGTGTTTAATGATGTACATGTTTGGGAGATGGGCAGTTTTACTGGAGATTAAATACCCCGATATCTTCATCTGTCCAGGCTTATTCCCCAAAGACACACACCTGCCCCTTATGTCCATGCATACATATGCACATAAACACATGATTTAATTACTGATTTATTGGCTTAAAGAAAAGGTGCCTGCACGAGGGGAAGATGGGAGTTATTGGATTTCAAATGGATCAGGGATGAAGAGATTTCTAATTTTCCGCCTGGCTGCATTTCAGTGGACTGGTGTGCTCAGCAGTGTGCAGGCACTTATCCCAGCAACAGGATCAATCATTTGATGTCAGCTGTGGGTCACGGTGGCCACCCCAAAGTATGCCTATCATGTGAGCTGCTGTGCCATACACATACACACTGAGGTAGTCGCACACAGAAAAGAAAAAAAGCAATCACAGACAGTACAAAAACACCAGCATCATAGAAATACAAAAGCTTGACAATGAAAGAGAATCATTTAAAAACTGAGGCCTAGTTCACATGTAAACTTAGCACAAAAAGTAAGGAAATTTCTATTTTGGTCATTTATTTTGTTGTTGTAACACCGAGTCTTGGCAATGAAACTTATACTGTTGGAAAGCCTGTTTATTTCCCCTTAAATGGTGCCACATTTGTGGGTTGAGCAGCAGAGTTGAGTGTGTGGGTTGCGCCCATGAAACTCTTCTCTGCCAATGCCAAACAGTTTATTCTACTATTGATTCTTGGTTATTGGATTGGATGATTGCTGGTTGACGAATGGGATGCCATTGCACAGCAGTGTGTGACCAAGCTGGTGACCAACATGAAGAGGAGGTGTCAGGCAGCTGTGACTGTGTACGGTTCTTCCACATGCTACTGAGGTGCTCCATTGTAATAAAAACAAAACAAAACAAATAAAGTCTCCTCTCCACAACAGCAACAAAACAAATGGCAAATCATCATTTGGTAATATAACCCCTAACCCAAAAGCAATGTTAGTCTCTCAGGAGCACACTAATGTCACAAACCAAAATGTAATTTTCCCCTCTCTACAAATAAACACATCAAACACAGTTTGGAAGAAATTTCACAAAAGGTCAGCTGTTTGTGCACGGACAAAAGGCCAAAAAATACATTAATATATGTGGATAAAAGTAATGCTTTTTAAATTTAAAAAGTCTGTGTATATGAGATGAAACAAAGGCAAATAAAAACTGGTATACTGCCAGTGAGACCTTTAGACCTCTACCAATATTTTTTTTATCTCAGCGTTTCTTCATAAATTAGCTGTACTGTTAAAACATATAGCTACATCTTTGTAAAGGCAATGAAAAGCTAAGAAAAGCTGATCTATAGTCCATGTCTAACTTTGCCTCTTTTCCACTAGTACCTCGACTTGACTCTACTCTACTGGGTTTTTAGGGCTTTCCATTACTTATTTACTTACATTTTTTAGTACCTACTTAGCCGGGGTTCCAAGTGAGCTCAGTAGGGGCTTGAAAATGTGACGTCAACAGACTGCATGCCACTGATTAGCCAGGGAGTGACGTCACCAGATGAGTCACGAGAGCCACTCCTTCACAAGAATCAAATCCGCTGGTTTTGAAATCTGGCAGTAAGGGAAACGGCTCCACACTAACCAACACAACGGTTTTTGTGCTTGGTGGCCTACAACAGAATCCAGAGGGAGCAAGACGGAGCAGCCATTTGTGTTTGTGTCACGTACAAATGACATCATGGGACTTTAGGCCCGCTTTGCTATAAAGACCCCACCCACACCGAGGGAGTACGACCAAAACCGAGTCGAGTTGAGTCGATACTAGTGGAAAAGAGGCATACAGTATGTAACTACTTAACTATATACTTGACCAAAACCTTACACAACCAATGCATAAGTCTTCATGCACTGACTTTGAACATTACTCCTAGACAGACTAGACTGGATGAAATACAGAACTATTCCACTCACAGATCACCAAAAGACTGCTCAAACACTGCTACAAAGCCATCACACCCAACAAAATAACAGAAGCTGTCAAAATAAAGCGCAGTTGGTGCTCTGCAAAATTTTGTGGTGGTTTTTTGTTGTTTGTTGTGGCGTCTTTGTAGTGCTTTTTTTTCTCTCTCAGAATTGCTGTCAAGGTTATGGTATGATGTTGATATCGCTGTATAGCTTATGTGAAGTGCAGAACACAGTGATAGATGGAGAATCTGTCAGTAGTCTGGCCCGTGGCTTTCTGCGGCTCGGCAGAATTGGCAGCTATGTGTGTATTTGGTGGGTGGGGGGCTGAAAAACTGAAGCCCTGAAGCATATGCTCCTCAGCACTGGGCTCAGGCCTGCCTTTGCCATGTGTGGGATCTCCTCTGCTGTCTGTCTGACACAGAGCGGCAGCACAGGACGGACGCAGCCTACAGACACGTGGGCAGCAGCCGGCAGGGGATCGCTCCTACACACAACATTCACATTCACACAAAAAAACAAGGAAAAGCCGAGTCTTCTCTTGGCA
This sequence comes from Pterophyllum scalare, assembly GCA_024447675.2. Taxonomy (NCBI): domain Eukaryota; kingdom Metazoa; phylum Chordata; class Actinopteri; order Cichliformes; family Cichlidae; genus Pterophyllum; species Pterophyllum scalare. The sequence goes on from JAMQGT020005647.1 coordinate 112,165, forward strand.
GGGCTATCAGAGAAAAAAGAAAAAAGAGCTGGGCTCGCAGGGAGGACAGTTATCAGCTGATAGTGCTTCCCCACCTCTATGTGACTCCCTAGGCAGCTTATTAAATCAGGGGCTGGCTGTTTGCCTCTTTGGATGATAACACTGCTACGGACGCACAGCCTGAATTGAGGCATGTACGACAGCAAGCGAGGGAGTGTGTGCGCTCAGCTTGCATGTACTAGACAAAAAAAATCAAACACGCACTAAGTCCTACAAACAAAACTGCCTACGCACCTCTGAAAACAAATAGCTCCCAGGGCAAACAGGAAGTCAACATTCACAGATCCGCACACACAAATCAAACAAGGTGTAATTTTTCACTTGGCACATACTGTATGGGATTTTAGTAGTACTCTTTAAAGCAAGTTCATCCACATTTCTTGTGTTTTTGAGTGTGTCTGTAAGGACGGTGGCATGGATGGATTTTTTTTTCTTGCAGCCGTTAACCTCCCATCACTGCAAATTTTCCACTAATGTGCTGCGTGTTCCTGTACACATGTGTTTGTGCGCATATGTGGTTATGTGTACATATGCTCTTTCTGTCCAAGGTTATGTCTGCATCAAGGCTTAGATTTATTTAAGCCTCACTTGTGGTCCAGACAACCACTGGCAGTTGAGGCAAGGCCTGAAACCAAATGTCCAGCCTCGTTCCTTCTCCCAGATGACTTTGCTAACGGATCTGACTGCCTCTGCCAGTCCTTCCCCAGGCAAGCTTCCTCCTCCTCCTCCTCCTCCCATCACAACAGCGCATTCCTCCCTCTCATGACTCACTGGGCTTGGTTACACAACAGCCACCGTCACATTGTATCTACTCGGATGTGTGTGTGTTTGTGTGGTACGTCTGAGTTGTGGAATTCAAGCAGTGATTTTTCAATTATTTTCTACATGCGCATCTGAGAAAAATAATGGATTCTAATGTACACATGCAAACACGCTGAGCTGTCCCTCTTTCACTATCACAGAATTAGCCGTTTAGCCCCCAAGTCCTTCTGTTGTAATTCTCTTGTCATTACTCCAGTGCTCTCTTAGGTTTCTGACAAATTGCCTTTTCTCACATCTAAATACACTATCGCTCCCCAGTGCTCTGCATATATTCTCTCTGCTGAGCAGCACAGGAAAGAAAAGAGAGAAGGTCTGTAAGTAGAGAAAACTGCCTTTCTATTTGTGGCCCAGTGTAATTATGTGGATAGCTACTTTCACAGCAGGGTCTTGGAGTTGGGTGAGTGGATCTCCACCTTCTTTTCTCCTTCCTGTTGTTGTCCAAGATGTCATATGATTTCAACTGAGATCAGCTTTCTACAACCAGGTGCCCTTTCAGGTTGGCTGTACAATATAGAACTGACCCTGTAAATACATCATTTAAATGCATCAATTATTTAATGTAACTCAAAAATCTCACAAAACTGACTAGGCAATATTTATTCTGCATCTGCGAGGTCTGTCTAAATTTTAGGGCTTGACAAAGCTCTCTCTGTCCTCATTCTCAGACCTCAGAGACCGAAAACACTCAGGAACTGTACTGCTGTGGACCCCGGAGGACCCTCATAAGAGTGGCTTTACTGTTAGTATAAAAAGACAAAACAGTACATGGCCATTCTTGCCGCCAAGCTCTTTAGATCACAACAGAGAGGTTAGATTAAGAGAAACAAAGAGTCTTATTATGCAGTTTCCTATGGAGCTTGGCAGAGAAGGAAACATGATAAAATCCTTTGTTTAAGAACATTTTAAAAGAATACACCAGCGATGTACTTGCCAGTTTTGTTTTGTTATTTTGTAGAGACGTGATTGTGGGATCACTTGGGTAAAAGCTTTTTCTTTACAATTTCACATATGTTTTCTACAACATTTGAGGGCATTATGTACCACATCTCTGATGCTCAGCTGTGGCTGCCTGCTGAGCAACAGTCAGATTGTCAGTAAGACCTTCATCATTAGGCCTCTGATCTGATTATCCAGCTGTGATAATGAATATCTGCACATCTGAACTTAAACGAACAGGAATTTGTCAGGGAAATTGCTGACTGGTGAAGTGATGTGCAATAAGTGCGGGCACAACGTGAGCATAATTACACTAAACCATGTGGATGATTCTTTTGTCACTTTCCAAGCACACATAATAGCCTCTCCTTTGATGATGTTTAGCACAGTCCTCATAATTCAGTCAGTGACTGCAGCCTTCATGTTCCTAACACGCACGCAGTCAAGTTCTGACATGCACACTCGGAGTCATAACACGATGTTGCTCATTGTGCATCTGCCACACTGTTGCCACACTGTTTCACCATCCCCCAGCCGCCCCGCGAACTTCCCAGCGGCTGCTGCCCTGCCTCAGAGGTGCTGATGGGACTAGATCTGACAGCATATGAAGAGCCAGCAAAATACAACTCTGTGTAAAGATAGAGAACTGGAGCTTTTAAGTTACAATAATGTAACCAACAGTGCATCTTTTTGACTGAGGTATGAAATAACCCAAGACATGCTATGCATACAAATGACTGTCTCAGATGCTCTGTGCCTGGAAATTGTAAATAAAGGCTAAAGCTGTATTAGAGACTCACGGCTATTTGAGGGCACAAAGTGACATTCTGCTGCCTCTGGATGTCCCAGTGTACTTCACTGACAGAACGAGACAAAGATGGGAGAGAGAAACAGGGAGTGAGAGAGATAAGTAACTCCTAACAGCCAATTAGCTTCTGCTTGATCAGGTGGTGGTGTGAGGGCCACTGTGGGAACTATTATAGCCTGGACAAGAACATTAAACACAATCTGCTTTAATTAAAGCCCCCCCCCCCGTCTCCAGCCACAACCACTCTCTCTTTATGGATAATCTCCACTCTAGTTATGCTGAAAATCCGAAAGCCTTGATTTGTGAGATAAACTGGGAGAGGTGGCTGAACTGATTACATGAAACAGTACCCAGATGATGAAGAAACTTTAGTTAGCAATCCATTAAGCTAATTCGGTCATTTCATTAGTGTTATATATGATGACTTGTATGTTTCTGTACATCATGATACACACACTAGCATTACAAATATGAGCTGCATGTTGGGAAGTGGCTGAGTAAATGCATTTTTCTAACTGTTTTTGCATTCAGACTTTCTGTGTGAAAGCCATTTCCATGTTTCAGTGAGAAATGTAAAATGTATTCTTAGTGGCATGCAATTTAATTTTTTTTTTCCTCCTGAACCCTCTCATTTTATCTCCCCCGCTTCCCATCTCTCATTTTCTCACCTTAGCTTAAAGCCTTTTAAATTTGTTTATTTGAATTATGTTTTGACTCTTTTCTTCAGGGTCACTTGGCTTGCCGTGCTGGCTGCACTGTGGCTGGATATTGTTTACTGAAGTGTGCAAGCTGATAACTGTATGTGCTACACATGACAGTTTGTATTTCAGTGTGTGCCAAAGGCATATATAGTTTAGAAGGTAAACGTGTCCAAGGAATATTTGAGCAACGCAGAGCTTCAACTTTACCCTGTTTGATTTTTGATGTCTGAATGGTCAGGTGTGCTTGTCCACTAACAATTTTAATGGGGATTAAATTTAATCTCAGTGCGGTTACTTCCTCTATATTTTAAGATTATCTGCTCTTTAACAAATAAAAACTCACAAAAATCCTTCATACAGTATCTAGTTTTGCCCTCCTTTCTCCTCCTCTTCTCCGGATTGCAGAAGGTGGCAGCCTGCTCCATGTGGCCTGATTATATGCAAGGCTAAGCACAGTTTGACCCACGACTGAAAATAGAGCACGCTCAGGAAGAGAGATGACTTCATAACTTTTATTTCACACGCAATTTTAGAGAAAATATTCAAAGTCAGACCACGAACATTTTGACTTTACCTCTCTGTCAACCCCAGAACTTCACCTGCACTCAGCCAACCTTACTGTTCTATATCACTGGGGTTGTTCTGCTGTTTCTGTAATAACCAACCAAAAAAAATGAAACAATGTATGAAACAAGATAAGTATGCAAAACATTTTTAAGGATATATCGGTCTCAGGCAGATCCTTTACAGTTTCAACGAGGGAATACAGAGGGTTATTTTTTTAAATAAAATATCACCTGAGAGACACTGTAGCCTGGCTTTGACAAAAAAATAATTTCTTTATTCATATTTCCTTTATAAAAAGAACAAAGATTAGTGTGAGCTATATGACATCAGAAAAAAATCTTAGCTTAAATATCAGTAAGTTGTCTTTTCTTAATATTACAGTGCTACATTGTAACATTTACAGCTGTCGGTTTGTGAAATGATAAGAAATAGTTCAAGGATTCTTGGTGGCAGCAGGTTGCAAGCAATTATTCATGAATTTCACATTTAAAACTACAGAAAGGGTTTCAGCAGTATGTTTCAGGATTACAGTATTTGGCTTAGTTGTGAGTCGTGAGGGCCAGTAACAGGACCTCGTGGAGATGCTTCTTCTCCTGGGGTGTGTCTGTAATGAGTTCTGTCAAGCAGTGAGCAGTGCACTGCTACCAAACCCAACCTGAGCAGAGGCGAGGCCCATCTGTCAAGCAGAGACGATAAGCCCGGAGCCATCAAGAGACAAATTGCTCAGCTTCCCCACTGTGAGACCCTACAAGGCAGTCTTCTAAAGGCAAGAGCAGCAGACATGCTTCTGATTCCTGATGCTACACAGGAAAAAGGAGGCAGAGAAGGGAAATATCAAACGCATTCATTTATGCAGATGGTGCCGATGGCCAGTCATTGCTCTGGTGCAGCAGCAGCAGCTGTACACAGAACTTCAGTGTCACTATAAACCAGAAAAAAAACAGGGGGGGGGGATCAGGAAAGAAACATTATTTATGTTTCTTTGCTTTCAAGCCGGAGGGTGAGTTGCTTTAATAAGTCACCCACACTTCTCCTAATCCCATCACTTTGGTTTTCAAAAATAAGAACAGCTGTTGGACCTTTCCCTATAGATAAAATCCAAACTAACTTTAATATGCAGACAATGTTGGAAAGTTGAAAAATGATCAAAGTAAAAATATTCTAAAACAATCTGTCTAAGACTCAACATCACCCCCCCAACCCCACATCCATCATCATTATCGTAATAGCATTATACCATTTTGAAGAGTCATGCCAGAAAACAAATGACACCGGACAAACGAATTCAAAGTTGTATCGTGCTCACACACATGCAAAAAAACCCCTTTGGCTAACAGCGCTGGATTGACAGGAACTCCGATAAGGTTCATTTCAACAGCAAATTGACTCATTTGTGGAAGCGGCATTAAGTGCAACATCGTTTTTTACATGAATAAATATCAGGCCGGTCAACCAAGCGTTACACACAGCTATCGTGCCAACTGTGACAACTCATTATAAATTGATTAGATATGCTAGGTGAGCCGGACTGTTTGGATCTTCGGCTAAGAAAGATGAGTTATAAAAGAGAAAATAAAGACACGACAGAGGTAGCTTTCTAATTTTAACTCCTCATCTGATGAGAGATGCAAGCGATGGAAACATTCACTCAGACACTGAGATGTGGGAATAAAGGTGGTTACGAGGCTGTGACGAATGGGAAATGAAAATGAAGTTGTAGCTATGTTAAACACAGCGAAACTATCCTCTCCTGACTTCTCTGCTAGATGAGCACCAAGTCACAGCACACAACACACACAGAGGAGAAAAGCCCTTTACAATTAATGATTCATTTACGGCTCTAAATCATGTGAGATTTGCAGGAATTGCAGGCAAGAACGTTCCCTTTATTTATATAAATGACAACAGCAAAATGCTTGCACAGAGAATTGTGCTGTATGTTTCTTGTATATTACATTCATTGTTATGCAAAAGAGCTTCTGCAAAGCAGGTTGAATTTGCAGTCAGTAAATTGCCTTCCAGAGCAGATTTTTTTTTCTTGCCATCAAATAGACCGGCGATCATCTAAATCCATTCCACCTGAATTTGTTTTTCACAAAATGTTTCTTTCCTCACTCATTCCCCCTTTACCAGGTTCTTTGTTTTAGCCATTTCACATAACGCACCTAATTTAAATTCTGCTATCAGGCAAGTGTCTGCGGCCAAATTAAAACTTAATGGAAATGTGTACTGGCTATAAAAAGACAAGGGTTCCTGTTCTTTTTAAGTACTAGCTGTAAGCCCAAATATGTTTTCTCTTCTTTTTAACACATGCATACGGCAGCAAAGACAGGGCTTATATCATGTGAGGAGCAAAAGTGCAGGGGAACAAATGTGGCTAAAAAAAAAAATTGCTCCAGCTGCTAGAACAGCGTGATAATTCATACATTAGCTCACTTACTTTAACGCAGGTACATTACAAGTAAAAACAAACCCAGCAGCTGCTCAAATCTCATTTAAATACGTCAGATATGCTGAAAGAAAATCCTGACGTCTCTGATGATTGGACAGGTGGAGTTTTTTCAGTGACTTTGTGTCCATATTCAGGCAAAAAGGTTGGCCGAAGAATTTGTTGGCGTTAAAAGCCAATTACCCCTGGCTGCTTTTGAAAGTACCCTGACTCTCAATCAGTAGCAACCTTGGGAATTGAACTAGCTAATTTTGCCCAACCTGGGCTGTAATTGTTTCAAATCAGCCTCATGCCTCAGCATCACTGCCAGACTAATTGCTCATGAGCGGGAAGATTAATCTACAGAAGCACATCTGTGGGACTTAATTTACGGGTCGCAGTGCCATGCCTTGTGGATCCATTAGACTCATTTGGGTTTCAATCCTGTACAGCATATGCAGCTAAACAAAGGTGAAACAATGGTGGGAATTTGCCAGGAAACAAGCAAACACAAGACCCACACTGTCAAATATTTGTACATAGTCACATTCGCACAGTGTCCAGACCCATGCATAGATATGTGTATTAATGTCACCTCCAAAACACCAACATTCGTGAACAGTAACTTATGTGAGTAAGACTGGTTTTTGATTTGGACATCAGACAGTACAGCTGTACTCCTCCCCAAAATGAGCTGTCTCTTTTCAAGTTCCTCCCCAACACCTGCTAATGGAGGAGATAACTCAGCTAGGCGCAGAGACAGTAAACAGATTCTTACAGAGCAGGAAAAGCATCATTGTGTGACAAACGTCAGCCCTCAACCAGAAGGCACTGGAAAAAAGATCAATGATTGGATTGTGAATTATAATTGTGAACCACTTTTAGGCTGAGAGGGGACAGGCCGCTCGAGAAACAGCTGCATGTTGCAAATTGGAAAGCCTTTGTGAGAAACTGCTCTGCCCTTTGTTGTCTCCTTCCTCCTCTCCTTAAAGAGCTGGCACGCAGATATCTCCTCTCATTCCTCGTGTGTAATTACAGAGATGGGAGAAGTGCATAAAAAGGATAATTCCTGATATGGCATTGTACAGCAGGCGGCGCACACCCGGCAGCTGCTGTGTTTTTAAATAGAATAACTTCACTTTCAAAGCAAAAGATTTAACGCTGCACTCCTGTGCTGCAGTCACCTATTTATTCAATATGACATACCAGACAGGATAATATGGTTGAAAACAATCAACGTGACCACCAGTGGTAGTGTTATATACCCTCAAATCTGGCTACGGCCCTCCTGCTTTGCCTGAGCGCAGAGAGGAGACACGGGACTGAGCAGATAAGGATTCTTATCAGAACATGTGCAGGTGTTTCGTGGCACTAGTCCATAACAGGATTCCTAAGTTACTACTGGTTGGCGGGATTTCATTTGATAGCAGAAGTAGGAAAAGAAGTACAGATGGCGAGGTGGAGGAAGGGGTGGGAGTGAGCTGGTGGCCTGGGTGTTATAATTGTGAATCCCCCCAGAGTGCCGCGGTACAGCATGTCTTTGACACCTGCTGGTGTGGTGATAAGAAGTGAAAACCAATCACTCCAGCTACCCGCTAGCCACAACTGGCATCTTGCTGCCTCTCAACTTGCTACTCGGGTATTTCTCTCAAATATAACTGGCTTTCCGTTATAGGTCAGCTCCCTATTGTAGGCTGACACCACAGAGATGGGAGGTGAGGATATAGAAGGAGAGACGCCTAAAGGGTGAGACAGATCCTCATTAGTTTACAGTAAGCCCAAGTAAAGGTATATTAACCACATTCAGGACACACACTGGGTGAGTCACCAGTCTAACAAAGAAACATAGGCAAGCATTCACAGCGTGCACAGCAGAGGTCTAATCCTGGGAAACAAGCTTACAAAACAAATTTATGTGGTTTTGAAAATAAATAGTTTAAATGTAGAAATAGCAGTTCCAGCTCTATCACCCCCAATTATTTGGGGTCAGCTGCTTTTTTCTTCCAAAATAACTGCCCAGGGTTTATTTCATGCAAACAACCAATGGCTGAGAGTAGCAAGACTTGACCACAAGGACTCTACATTAATTTAAAGACAAGTTGATATCTGCACTCTGCTCTCTGTGTGTCTCACTGAGTAGAGTGTACACATAAATAAATAACATAGAAAAATAATTGGTTTTGATATAATTCTTTGGTTTTCAGGGCACTGGCTGAACGCTCTGTTCTACCATCTCACCACAAATGTGGTATGGAAGGTCACACCCTCAGTCTCTTTATAAAAGGAAAGAGGGCCAATAGCTTCCATATGAGGGCCTCACATGCACGTCAGGCGGGACCAACTATCCAAACTAAAAGTAGAAACATAGCCCACAGAGGGATTATGATTTCATTCTGTACTAAGGATGTCTTCACTCTATTATATCTCTAGCTGTTTGACGCTAAATTGAGGTTCAAAGTCTCATATATAAATCCTTAAAGCGTAGAGGTGGCCTTAGTCTATGTGAGCAAAATTCTACAAGTCTAAAAATGCAAAACCCTGTGTGGGGCAGAAGTTCCTTGTGCCATTACACACTGCCATTTCATACTAACTTTATCACCCACAGAGGTCAAGGACGTGCAGTCTGGCTCTGAGTGAGTCCTCAGATTCTCCCGAGAGAGCGCTTCTCATTAGTCTGATTCCAGCTGAGGATTATAATGTGAATCCTTTAGATAAATCTTTGCTCGTCACGGAGCGACCATCAGCTGTTCCAGTCTACCAGTGCCGACTCTTGAATTATTCATTTCTTGTTTACAGCAGGCGACAGGTGCGTGACCTCTGTGATGAGTGCCCTGGTGTCTGAAAGAAGAAGTGACAAGGGAAGGAAAAGAGGGGGAAAGGAAGCCTCGGAGGGACGGAGCTGGAGATGAGGACATAGTGTGGGTGTGGGGGGGGGGGATTCAAAGGAAACTGCCAATTTGTAAGAACAGGTGCATAGTGAGGTTTGGAGTTGGTTTTGCTCTTCAAGCTATCGGATTTTTCCAGGCTTTTACTTTTAATTCCTTGGCAAGAAATAAAGCCTTTAGCAGATTTTTACCCTGAAAACACTACAGTGATTTCCTGTTCTGTGGGATTTACTGCAAAACCCCTTATGTGAAACAGGCTGAAATGATGTGCAGGGTGCAACATTATAAATGTTACTGAATATATACTGATAGCCTGACTGTGTTATAGATTATTGTTATATGCAATCTGTATTTACTTTTATAATTAGGAAACAAGTAAATCATCCTTTTTATTCTAGATTAATTTATTTCAACCAATACATTGTTTCTGCATCCTATGATGAGAAGTCAGTCATAGACCCAATTTGAGCAGCTTAAAGGCTTCTTTACACGTCTAGTAATTTAAGCTAATGCTATACTATACATAGCCAAGTTTGACTATCTAGAACTGACATTACTGATATTGACAATGTCTTTTTAAATGGTCAAAATGACAGAGATATCTGTCAAAATAATAGTTATGTCTAAATGGCAAATATTTTGTGCATGAAGTTCAATGCAAGACCTCCCATTGGATACCAGCCCAGCATTTGAAAAGTGTTAGCACTAGCAGAAACGATGAGAGCTTTGTTCACTGGAAATTCCATCCATCATTCATCCATCCATCCATCCATCCATCCATCCATCCATCCATATCTGGGTCTGGGCTTCGAAGAATAACTAGACCGCTCTGTCCCTAGCCACCTGTTCTGGTGGTCCCCAGAGGGGTTCGCATGTCAGCCAAGAGACATAATTTTCCAGCGTGTCGTAGCTCTGCCCTGGGGCCTTCTACCAATTGGATGCCCCAAAACACCTCAGGTGCCCAGGAGGCATCCTAATCAGATGCCCGATGTGAAGGAGCGGTGACTCTATTTTGAGCTCCTCGCCCTCTCTCTCAAAAGAGAGCCCAGGCACCCTTATTTTTCTTGGTAAAATGCAATTTAATGTTTAATATTCTTCATCAAACAGTAAGAAATGTTCAAACTAAACTAAACAAAATATTGAATGTTACCACAAGCCCCAGCTCTCATTTATAGCCTCTCATTTACAGTAAGGTCTTACATAACTACATAACTACCTGCAAAACCATTTCTCATCATTTGAATATCTGTGATTACATTTTTACATGGCAAATTAAAGGTTAAAAATATCTGCAGCATAGCTAGATGTTATTTCGGATGTCTTGAAAGGTCAGGGGAGATTGGACTGGAATTGTGTCGGCAGAATTATATTGTAGATGCATATCTGAAAAAATAACTAGTCATATTTCAGTTGCAGAAATAATAAAGAGTGATGTTGTGAATACCTTAATGGATAAATGTGGACAGGAAAAATGTCCAGAAAAAACCCAGTCATGTGATTAAATGTTAAAATGACTTGCCATAGCTGTGCAAAGGGCCAACATTGAAACAATGCTGTGAAAAAGTAACGTGGCAACAGCACAACCCCATGATGCAACCATGTTTGACTGCTTAAACCCTGACCCAGGGAGAACGGAGGGTTTCTGTTTAACATAAGGGAGTCTCTTTGAGCACAGCTAAATTTTCAAAATGCTGATAGAACACTACCCTCTAAATGGGATGTCAGCTTATCATTTATGGATATACGTGCACAAAGGATATTTTTACATAAATAAATGTAACTAAGCTTTTTGGACATGTTCCACGCATGTCCATTTTCAAAGTTTTGATTACTGTAAAAGTAATCTAGGGTTCACTGCTGTTATTATACCATGTAGTAAAATACTGTGTTTTAACTGAAATAAGGGATAGAAGGCATATTATAGACATCAGTTTCTTTATCTCTTGGATATCAAATATTGAAATGTCAGTTTTAGATTTGCAGTTGACTTGGAATAAGCTTCAAGTTTGTTTCAGCTTTGAAATGTTTACTGGGTACATGAAGCAGCATAAAAGGCACTGGGTGTAAAGTGTGGATGCAACAACAACAATAACAGCAACAACAAAAACAGGTAATGTGACATTGCTGTTTCCCCAAATGTTAGGCAGAAACTCAAGAGTGGCATACGGGTTAAGAAGGGCCGTCTTGAGATGCGCATCAGCTGAGCGGCATTTACTGTAACCTTTCCCTTGGCTTTTAATAACTGCCACAGAAGCGGAAGAACCATGGATCACTGCAATTCACTGGGGAGCACTGGGAGTTGCAGTGGACGCCCTGATGCTCATAGCTACACGGAGCCCATAAAAAAGGGTGAAGCGTGCAGCAGAACACTAAGCTGATTTTATCTCCAGCTATAAGAAAACTTGAAAACTAAGATGATCACACTAATGCAACGCAATAGTAGAGCTGCATGGCAGAACAGACAAAAATCACTTCTGAAAACCTAAGGAATATGTTAGGACAGGTAGATAAATAGAGAGGCTAGAGGCTGTTGTCACAGATGATGTCAAAAACACAGGGAACCATGGGGATTGTTTAGTTTAACACCAGTGAAAAACCAAACTGAATCACAGGAATTCAATCTGGTTCACTCAGCCTGAACAATAGCCTGTGACACCTGATAGATTAAGAATAAGCCTCCCATTTTATGCACACATATTGATGTGGACATCTGCATGAACACACACACTTGCAAGAATGCACGCAAAAGCAAACAGGCTCTCGACAAAGTGATGAATGGATTTCCCCTTCAGGCAACTGGGGAAAGAGACAGACATTTCTCCCCTTCGGCCAGCTCCTGCTTCAGACAAAATAACAAATGGCTGAATGATATAGTGAGCTGTCCCCTCTGGTTGCAAAATGGGAATGGAACCACATCTTTGAGACAGCAGCTACAAATGGCCCATCTCTATAACCACCCCCTCTTTCTCCCTCTTGTTCTCTCAGCTGCGCATCCACAGAGACCTTGGCAGATCTCAAAGATGGATTAATCTCGATTGAAAGTTGCTGAAGTGTCCTCAAGCATCAAAGCGTTACTACTTATGGGGGAGAGAGTGTGGTGAAGATGATCCAAAAATTCAAAAGTCAGAAAATGAGCTCTGGGGTCATTTAGGATGAGCAAACACCCACAAAGCGGGCAATCCTGTAAAGTGCACCACACTGCATTAAGCCCAATCATATTTCTTGACAGTCTTCTTCCATGTCTGCCTGTGGTAAGCCGTGGGCTACTGCTGTTGGAACTGCATGAATCTGGTGCTTCTGCCACTCGTGCCGGCATGAATATCACAGTTTTGGCTGCTGAAAGAAACTCTTCCTCCTACATGGTCTCAAATCATCTGGAAAGTGATTTTAATGTGGCACCGTAACGTCATCAGTTTACTGTCAACACTCTCTAAAACTCTCCATTTGTAAAGGGTCAATTGAAGCACACTCTTCATTTTAGCTGTTAGCGGTTAATATTATATTTTGGGTGCTTTTCATTCTTTTCACAGTTGCTTGTCATTTGGCAGTATTAGCCCACTTTCTGTTGGAGTTATCACTTATAAGGGATACAATAAATTTGGGTGGAGTGGATAGTACTGTTGCCTCACTGCAAGAAGGTTTCCGGTTCGAACCTCGGTGATTCTAAATTGGCTGTGGATGTGAGGTGGATAATGAAGCACTGCATGAATGTGATGAATGGTTAAAAATGGCTTGTAGTTTAAAGTTATTTAAGTGGTTAGTACAACAAGAAAAGAGCTCTGTAAATGCTAGGCCATTCCATTCATATTAAAATTAAACAAAATCTTACTGCAATTAACCACTATTTTTTAATTAGCCTTGATTGTAATACTATGAATATTGCCAATAACTTTTTATATCTATACCTATATAATGGGACTGAAAAACAGGAGCTTCTTTTATTTAATGCACTTCTTGCATACTGTATTTATAATTAAGAATAACTGATTTGTCTTAATGTTCAATTAAATTTTTAAGTGATTTTTTATGTTCCTTTTTATTGCCAGGAACAATTAAACCACAGTATAATCATTGTGTTTGTAATGTTAACTGAAGTAGTCATCTTTCCTAATTTATATATATATATAAAACAAAATGTGCCTTTAAATTCAATCATGTACAAATTTAGAACAAAGCTACAATGTTGCATAAGCTACAATATACTGTATTTTTTTTTAAATCAAACTTGGCTTTTCTGCAGTTTAATGATTGTGTTTTTGAAAACATGATATATCATAAATTGCGAGTTATGGCTGTAAGATTCACCTGAAGCTGTGCAGGGTGCAAAATCTTACCAATGCGTTACGTCATTCCAGACATCACAGACATCAGCCCCATATTTAAAAATGCATCTAGCACAAATGTCCTCCTCACTATACAGCTGCTGTTGACCCTCGGCTTAACGAACTTTAACCTCGACTGACTGTGCAGGCCTCAGCTAACCCACTTCAGTCTGTCTGCTGCTGTCTGCTTAGACAAATAGGATTTATGCTTAATCTGGCCTTAAAAACAGCAGGAGAGCCTACTCTACACAGCACTCCAGAGAATAGGACTAATCAAGGCATCATGAGGATCAAACAGAGAACAATTACCTCTAATAAAATCAATTTTGTTGATTGACTGAGAGAAAGAGAGCTGACACGGGTTTTTGATTGGACATGATTATACTTGAGTGTGTGTGTGTGTGTGTTTTTTTTAAGGCCAACTCAACAAATACTGAAGTTTAATAATATAACCATGGTATGATGTTATTAACCCTGTATCGCTGCATTTAGACTTATTTTTAAGATTTGCTTCATTAATTTACTCAAACAACATAGATCAAATGATATAATTTTAACCTCAACACTTATTAGCACCACTTATAGACAAAATTTCCACCACTTAATTAAAGTAATTAAGTAACTTGATTACAAAAGGCAGCTCCCACCCTTAGTGACACAAGCGAGCAGAACCCTGCACATATGAAATGGGTCTGAGTACCTAAATGGCACAAAGGCGCCTGATGAGGTGACAAAAATAGGTTTGATTATGAAGGAGAACAAAAACAGGATCTGATTGCAGTAATGAGCAAATGGTTTTAACAGGTGGAAGTATAGCTGGGGAAGTGTACAATTCGCAATCCCACCTCATTAGTAAGCAAATGAATTCAATCACCTCTCTTTGATAAGCAGCTTGATAAATCCCTGCAAAGTGGTGTCTGGCTTCAACTGCAGCAAGCAGCTTTAATAGGTGCAGACAAACAAACACCAGTCAATGAGACTAGGGCTCCACAGGGAGTGAAAAGTATTTTTCCTGAACCGGCTCCAGTAGCTTCACAAATGTTATTCATATGTCCCTCAAGAGAATGGTTGCTGTGTGCTTGTGTTCTTTTCCCTCCCCACTTAATTTAGCCACCAAGTCTATAGACCAGTTTAATATGCAGTATGATGTGTCACTGTCAGACTTCATATTACAAACGCTAATGATACGCTCGATACATAATGATCCGTGAGTGTTCATATTTCTTTCAAATGGCCCTTTTAAGTGCAAAACATAAAAGACAGGTTTACACATACCTGTGATGCCAGTTGTAAGGACTTGTTTTGTTTTCAGTCATCCTGTGCCAGACTGACACTTCACTAGGCAACATGACTTCCATTCCTCAGTGCCGGTAAAGGTGACAGATTTGTATATATGAGAGATGAACCTAAGAGCCAAGCTTAAGGCCTGATAGGTGAAGCTTGCATTTATACTGAAACTGAGAATCTCTATTTTCTAAATGGGGTTTTGAAAAATCATAGTGCTTTTCTCCTAACAGAATCTAACATACCACTAATAGATCTTGATTAAAAATTTGCCTTTGACACAACCTTGTAGATAATTATCTTCCCTAATTGTAATTAAGAGGTTTTAAAAAAAGGCTACTGCTGCAAATACTCGACCACAGTTGGGTCCACAAGTATTAGGACAATTGCGACTGTGGAATTTTGCCTTAGTACACCACCACCATTGAGTTTAAATCAAATAATCAAGATGCAATTGAAGGGCAGACTTTCAGCTTGTCAGAAAATGTAACTAACAAGACAAGCTGGGCCTTCCCTTGAGGCTAAAGGACAGTCAGGCCAGCTCCTCGAACCCCAAACATCTACGTGAGGATAGATTTTCATCAAGATCCAAGAACAGCAATGTAACACCATCACTACCACCTGAGGCACCACTATGGGCTCCTGTAACAGCGGGATGTAACCATTGGGACTGTAATCAGAGAGAGACAAAATGAAGTGAGCAACAGAAACAGAAGAATGACTTGTAGATAATATGGATGAGATGAACACATAATTCTCAAAAACTAGTGGTCCAGAGCAGATTCTGCACAGACCTCAAGTCTCATTCTCAGCACTGTCTTCAATGAGGCTGTGACATTTGAGGCATCAAAGGCCAATCGATATATTTGTTGTGTTAGAGAGGGGGACACAAGTGCAGCATTTGAAAACAGCTTAGACTGAGTCAACCTAATCTCTCCTGGCAACAAATCCACTCTGCAGCCCTAATCAATTCGTTATACAGCATATTCTTGAACACACATTTCCACCTATGCATAGACACACGCGCGCGCATGAGTAAGGCGCTGCGATGATTAGCTTGTCCCATTTAATCATTTCCTATTAGAGACACCTGCAAGGTTGAAACAGTCTTATGTGATTATGTGTAATCACAGAAAATGTCACATTTGAATGATAAGCAGCACGAGAAGACGGCTCGAAACATGATGCCCTGCATTTTTACACCATAGAATTAAACATTCTCATACATGGGAAAAAAACAAAAACAAAAACCAAAAAAATCTTTTCTTGTTTAGTTCTCACAAATGTGTGAAAAAAACATTCACACAAGGCTCACACATAATTATGCATATGCTGTGCAGGCGTATAAATACAAGCACCCACACTGGGCTTGGGGGGAAAAAGCCTATCTACTGTGGATAAAAGACATCCCTTATCAGCTTCCTCATAGAGGAGCTGGGAATGAAGGCATTTACTCAAATGAAAGAGCAGCTTTTGGAGATAAGCCGAGAAAGACGAAGCCCAACTAAGCTTTCAGATTGGGCTGAGCCTGTGAGAGGGAACAGAGGAGGACAGGGGGGAAAAAAAATGAGACATAGAGGATGGACGGACAGACGGATGATAGATGGGTGGATTGTTGATGAAGTGATGGGAGGATGGTGTAGGCTCGTTTTTGGTGAGGCTATGTGCTGTTGTGTGAGGCAGATGTGTGCATACAGAGGAGAAGTGTGTGGCTTTTGTCTGCGATGGAAGTGCTTACATAAAGAGTATTTAGAGGATGTGGGTGTAAAAGCTATTGTGTCGACCCTGGTATTTAGTATGTGCAGGCGTGCATGTGCTCGTCTCTACCTTGTGTCTATCCCTGCGCTCAGAGCTGGCCCTGTCTGCACAGTGAGCTGGCACATCTTCTCCGCTGCACTGGGCTGTGAGCTGTGCTAGAATAACCCACTTCAAAGACACCCATTGTCACACACTAATGTGGCAAACGACAGCTAGCACCACAGAAATCAGCACACACTGAGACTGGATATTCCCTCTGAGTCTCTGAGATGGAGGAGAAAGGGTGGCGCGGGTGGGGGTGTGGGGGGGGGGCAGAGAGAGAGAGAGAGAGAGAGAGAGAGAGAGTGAGAAAGACAGAGGGGAAAGAGAGAGAGAGAGGTTTGTTCGCAAACACACTGCTGTGCCAACATTAATCATGTAGACTCTCATAAAATCATTAGAGCTGATCATTCCCAGTCACTCTCTCTCCATAATGGCTCAGTACTGACGACAAAAAGCAAGAATGCCAATTTCTGTAAGAAATGCAAGCCAACACATTCACACACCTTTGTTTAGTGCAAACTATCAACATGGAGATGTGAGGCAGCTGAACTAAACAGAAGGCTTTGCATGAATTGAGATTTTCAGGTGCAGCTTTTATTTTACATGTTCTATATATATTATGTTTGTACTTTAGTTTGATTTGTACCAGTCACTGCAGGTGTGGTTCTGTGTGTGTGTGAAAAATTTTGCCCTACAAGAATTTTTTAATTTGATTTATGCACGTCACAGACTGGCAGAGTGTAGTCTGTACACAAGCTCTGTCAGTTTGTATGTGCGCCCCAGTGTATGCATGTGGTTTGGAGTGTACAAAAAAAGGGGGAAAAAATGCTTACTATAAATATTGGTAAGTGCATCTTGGGCGAGTGCACAGAAAATGCAAACCATACAATTGGGTAATTGCATTTTGTCAATTGATTTATGCATATTCGTTTGCTGTTTGTACCACAGCTCAGTGCTGAGTTCTACCTTTTCAGTGATTTGCTGGAACCCCCCCCCACCCCACACACACATTCTTTTTAGCCACAAATATTTGAACTGTTCTCACATACATAATTTATTTTTAGTGTTTAATGTTTGTACACATAATTGATGGAAATAAACCTTTAACAGCTTGTTAGTGAATTTTATTGCACGCATACAAAACGCTGATAATCTTTTTTGAATTTCTGTTGAAGGGCAGCTCACTGGTTTTTATTTATTTCTCAGATTGTCTTTTATAACTGTTCGAAGTCTGGAATGATTGTAGTATTTTTTTTTAAATTAGTGTATGTACATACAGGACAATGATTGGATAATAATTTCCTGCCAGTGTAATTGTTCTTGAGAGCACTAGGCCCTTAAATGCTCATGAGATGGCGTGCAGTACAGGTGGAGGTCAGCGTCCTGACTGCCAACAAAGAGCTGGAGCAAAGATAGCCATTAGAGCTGGATCACCGCATCTTCTGTTTACACTTACCACCATTTACACACTCGCTGCACTCTATTAAGAGCATTAGACCCCTGAGTATTGCAGATTGGTGGTCAGGGCACGAGGTTCTGACGGCTAGCTCTGACTGTAAAAATCGATGGCCTTTGTCTGTATAGCTGCACAAGCACGAGCATGAGGATCAGTGGCTGTGAAAGTAACAGTCTGATTTGATGACCTAAAAATACACTTGAGACAAAAAAGAGAACTGAGAAACACAGAAGAGATTAGGAGAGACACACCATCTCCTTTTTGGGGTGTAGTTTCTATCCTCTCCCTTTCTGCTCATTTACTCTTCCTGTCTGCTCTCTTTCCCTCTGCGTGTTTCTTCTCATCCTCCAGACTGTTGGTTTAAAGGCCTTTAGCTCTTCTGTCACTCATTTAAGTAGAGGTCAGAGCATCAAGTAGACTAGTCACCCACTTCAGCTGAAAGTTGCATTACCAATTGAAGAATTCACAAGCTCAAAAATATACACTAATACACACATGCATGCAGTGCAGGTGATGTGTTGCTGTTTCCCTTCAAGGCCTCCATCTTTAGCCTTAGCACCCAGGGAATGAGAGGCTAAGTGGTGAGGTTTTGGTGCAGAGAGCAGCGTGGGAACATTTCTCATGTTGTCAGAGCTCCCGCTGGGGCTCACATATGCCTACAGCTCTCAGCATCCAGAAGCCATCACTCCAGCAGGCGGGCCAATCAAACCCATGCTGTCACTTCAGTGAAATGACTTGAACTGGCACTCACACACAGGCAATTTCCCCACAGGGAGCCCAGGGACAGAAAGGGGTACATATGAACCATGCGTTCAAATGCTGTACGTGCAAAAGAAGACACATGTAGCCCTATCATATACACTTCAATAGAAATCAGACTCTTTCACTTTAACAGCCTCAAATTACAATGAAAAAGTACATACTGTAATACAGTCCAAGAAAAGGATCTAATGAACAGATAAGAGCCAATCAAGGAATCCCTATACATCTGTGTGAGCTTCGCTTTTCTTGACAACTGTTCATCCAATCTACCTGCAGCTCACTCATGGGAGGACTTAATAAAACAGCACCCTACCTTTTCTAGATAGTGGCTACAATGCCTTTCACTTTTGGAGAAGGTCTGCAGAGCCAGAGAATAACTGAAGTGTAACCAGTTGTACTAATACTGTACTCCCTGGGAAGAGAAGCACATATCTCTTCTGTGCTTGGGAACGATTGGTACTTGGATATACCTGTCTCTCAGATCGCTGGATATGAACTAGCGTTTGATAGTGATTAGGGTTGGGGCACTCGGTGAACAGAGACAGGTCCAAATTTGGCCTCATTCTGCCCACATAGCATAACTGAAACTCTTTGTTCTTCTGCATAGGGTGGCCCAGGGAAGTAACTCTGTAGCTCTGCCAGCTCTCACATCGACTCTGTTTTCTCCATCTAAGATGATATGACCATTTCCACCAGTCCCGTAAAAAGGGATGTGGAACTCAGCTGGCCGCTCAACCTCAAGTGGACTTTATCTTCTTCTCTTTGCCTTTTGCCAGCACTCAGGTCACACAGCGTACATGATACATGCTGCTGCTCATGGGCTGTTCATGTGCGACTTTATAAATCTAACAGTGACAACACTCACATAGCATATGGTATAAAACTGGGGCATTAAGGGAAGAACGGTAAATTGTAACATTTATTGATAGCCTGCATGTGATGCTTTTAGCATTTCTATCTGTAAATTGTAGACACAGTAAATTACATGGGTTACACTGTCCCCCAATAAACTATACAACTGTGTGTATATTAGTAACATGCAGCGTCACCTACCACCAGTGTAGTGAAATTTGGGCACCATGATAAGAAAAACAGCTCTTATTCTATATTGTTTGAGAATTTAAATTTCCTTCAGTAACGTTCAAGTTTACCACTGATTTATTACCACAATACATATCACGGCACATGCACATTTGGCCTCTTCATAATAAGCACACTTTGAACGGGCACCTGCGATTTCTGCTCTTTGCTGACCTCTAGCTTGCCTTCACAGCGGCCTGCAAGTCCGTGTATCCGTGTAGACAGATCTCATTATTGTTCCAGCATCAGTCCACTCAGTCATCCTGTTCTCCAACCTTTCTAAATATCATCTGGGCCCAAAAATTCTCTCGCAACATGAAAATACACTTACTTAAATATGTAATTTCAATTTGATTTATGGCATGCTGCATTCCTTTATATATTCAGCTACATTTAAATTCTCTCTCAGTAATAGTGGAGATAAATCAAGAGATGTCCAGCAATGTTTACAGGACATTTCCCTCAAGGAATTTGTTTCAGACTAACTATTTTAGCACCATGCTCCTCCGGTATGGTGCTAAGTATGACTTAGAAGAGACAGTTAAAAATAATAACAAACAGCAATTATATTATTCATGATTTCACTTTCATGATGTTCAGTCAGACTCAGGTGCATTACGTTAGCAGTGACTGATGTAGCCTTAAACTACTAACTTACTCCACAGCCATACCTTTTTCATTATTAAACTTTAATCCTCAGCTGCATTTGATGGTGTGTCCATTTGTAATACGCAAGAATTTCTGACTCAAGTGTGAAAACACAGCATATCATCACAAACTACTCTGAAAAGCTGCAAACACGGGAGCTTGACAATATACAACAATGTAAGAGTTTCCACGAGAAGAATCTGTCTTTAAATTCACACCTCACGGACTGATCTCCACTGGGAAAGATAAAATGAGATCAAGATTAGTGACTACAGCACAGAGAAGTATGGAGAACAAGAGTTTTGGAGTAATAACACATCCCATTGTTCCTGTTACCTGGAAGCAATGGCAGACCAGCACATTAAAGTGAAAGATTACCTCACACAGACATCGACAACTGCATAAAAGTGGGATAGAACTTTACTCCAGCGGATAAAATGTATAAAATGCAGTAAGATGAGAAACAATAAATATGAAATAATATGGTATTTGTGGCCACACAAGATTTTTTATGTAGATGATGCAGATTAATGGGGACCGAGGTAATGAAAAATACAAAAGTCATTTTAACTACAGATTTGTCATCTGAAGTGAGGTGTTTGTTGAGCTAATAGAGTGGGTTATTTGTCTTCTCAGTGTGTGTATGTATGTGTATGTGCTGTGAGAGAGTAGGCAGAGGTGGGTTGAACAGAAGCTGGAGAGTTGCCACCTTCATCCCTCTGGTCCATGAGGGATGAATGAAAAGACAGGAGGCTCAGGAGATTCATCCATCATAATGAATGATGAGCACGCACACACACACACACACACACACACACACACACACACACACACACACACACACACACACAGTCCAGACAGGAACACGCAAAAACACGCAGTTTGGTGATGGCACAGTTGTGTAGTTTGTGGGAAGTGAACCACTGCCTTTTCATTAACCTCCTCATTTACACCCCCTCCACCTGCACCACCACTTCAAACAGACTTGCTGTTGCTCCCTGCTGCTTGGGGGCACCTACAGTCTCTACAGTCTCTACAGACTAGAAGCAAATGCAAGTGGACACTGACATTTCAAGGTCAAGGAATGCAAATGAAATGATAGATCATGCTAAAATCTGGAAATCACTAACAGTATGCTTATGAATAAATAAGTCAATTAAAGTTTTTACTTTTTTTTTTCTTTGTAAAAACAACCTCTTACAGCTCTACTTTTAGGGTGTGGCCAGTCCTCAATAAGTGGTCGCAGACTGTAATCCTAGCCCTATGTAATTACCCCAGATCAAGCCTGGGACCCTTTTTAGCTCAGATTAGCCCTGCTTCCTATGCATCCCCCACCTCAGATCCTGCAGACAAAAAAAGCTTGGAAGTGGAAGAATGTCACCCACTCCCAACGAGGCCTATAATCAGCTCTCCCGCAGCCCTGCAACCTGTCCCCTGCTTGGGTGAATGATGGGGGTATTGTGGATGGATGAAGTCAAGCCCTTACCACCAGTTATTTTGCTCTTCAACTCAATACTACAATATTAAACATGAACAGAGCGGTGTCTCTCAGAAGACAGAAACACAGCGAATAATAATGGCCATTGTCCAGTAAAGGTTGTTATCTGGAACTGAGAAGGCGCCACAGCCACCAGAGCTCCCCTGTGACACCCCAACTGGCTTTTACAACGACATAATGGCTGAGAAGAAATCAGCACAAGACAAAGGCCCGACTAGTTAGGGCTCCATTTGACAGAAAAGCAGTTCTTTATGAGCTGACTAAAAGGGCGAGAAGCAAAGAACGCTGATGAGAGAGGGAAGAAGATGGCATTTCAGTCAAACACTTCAACACTGGAGGCTTTGGTGCTCCGTGTACATCAGCTTTTAACTTGTGTGGGGATTAAAAGGTGGCGTTTGTGACATGAAGTAAATATCTAGAGAAATGCTAATGTGGCATCCATTTGCATGAGTCATTTGCCCATGCTCCGAAGCCATTTTAAGAGCACCGAGATCGCAAATCACTTATCAGCTTATGGTGAGGGCCATCACATCCAGAGGTCAGATACAAGACGATGAGGGCATTTCTTTTGGATCTTTGTGAACTGGATGCTTTTTTTTTTTCTTTTCAAATTTTGTTACATTTTCTCTTTGTTTGTCTCTGAAACTGAAACACAGACTACCCGCAATAACACTGAGAGAATGCGCGAACAGTTGCATTTTGGCGAAGAAAGGTATGACTGGACTGGACTGAACCATGGGCATGCTGCAAATCAGGATTTTAGCTGAAGCACAGGGACCCAGCAGTGTACCTCCATTAGTTCTTCAACCCACACAAAAGAAAAGTACACCTTCATTCTGATGGAGTTGATTATGCAAATGAAGTACTGGGACAGTTTTTACACTAGCTCCCATATCAAAGTCAATCAAAAAATTATCAGTCCTCATCAAGGCTTTATTTTTAAGCCCTAAAATAGGCTGGGAGAAAAAAAAGATTCAAATCTTACAACTTGAATAGGTCATGGCAGGCTAGTCAATCTTATTTATGAAAGAAAATGAAAAATGAGTTGTCTAAATTCTCAGATGTCATGTTAACATGTCGTTCTTCTCAGCCAGCTTATGATGCTTATTATCAGTAGCTGGTTTACAAATAGCCAGCAATCCGAGCACGATCCTTTTTTTTCACGAAAGAAAACAACAAGTATTTATTTATTTGTTTGGGTGCTACTTGGCTGATGTTCGAGAAGGTCAATTTTCCGTAGACCCACGATTAAAAAAAGAAATATCGCTGCGTCGGGACGTTCTGACGTTTCAACAGAGAAAAGAACAAAAACCTTATTATTAACATTAACCTGCTTTTGAAGTTTCCTTGTTAAAAGCACCAACTTCCATCTGTGGGTCGAGAGGTCCAAAGAGTCTGAGGTGTCGGTAACTCCGCGCCAGCCAGGACGCACACTTTTGGTTGTAGGAGCTTCAGATAATTTGACCGATGCAGTGACTGTTGTAGCACAGACATGCAAACAATTGCGCACAAAAGAGCGCAGGTTATTCGTGAATTAAATCCTAAAAAGAAACACTTGCAAGTCCGATAAATGATTGAATCCCCGTTTTTTTGTTGTTGTTGTTTTTTTAAATGTTCCAGACAACCACTTTAAGCGCATCTTCTCTACTGCTGTCTTTACAGTAACATGCTTCAGAAAATTGCACACCCATCAATACTGTTCCAATATGAAATCGAGAAAACGTTGCATTTGGCACCTTTCAAGATTTTGTCGTAAGGATTGCTTACTCAGCGCAGCCACGTTATCGCCGGTAAAGTGGAGTACTGAAGGTGTTTAACACTTACCGATCAGCATCGTGGCTCCAGGACCGTATCTGCGTGTCTACAGCTCAGCTTGTCACGTTGCGTGAAAACGATAAAAAATAAAGAAAAATAAAATAAAGAAAAACCAAACGCACTTTTTTTTTTTTATCCCCAGAGAGAGGACACGCAGAGCACGCAGGTGCGAACGGCAGGCGAACGGTACTTAAAAAGAGCCTCGGAATCTGCTGGAGCCGTTTCTAGAGGACTTCTTTCCTCTCCTGTCTTTACAACGACAACTCTTTTTGCAACAGTGTATCCTTTGCTCCCCCGTCTTTGGTGACCAATTCCCACGAAATCTTAGATCCTATTGATGCGAGTTCTCCTCAGTTAAAATCCTATTGCTCGTACTGCTGCGCCGCGTGGCCTGAAGGAGGCGAGGAATAGGGCTGTGGGAGCGGAGCTGGGTGTAATTGCCTGTTTCTTCTCTCTCTCTCTCTCTGCTCTGATCTCTCTCTGAGTTCTCTCCTCTTGTCATCCTTTCCTCTCCAAAGTCCCACATCTCCCCCCCCCAATCGGTGAGCCCCTTTAACATGACAGGGCTGCACAGAGACAAGCTGCACACCTGTACAACTTGGCAACACATTAGCCATCTTGTCAAACTTGCTGCTTTGCAGGTCAGCACTAGGTATGGCATTGGCTTCAAATATGTTCTGCCATGCAGCCAAAAAAAAAAAAAAGAAAGAAAGAAAGAAAGAAAAGAAAAAATAAATGCACAAGCACTGAACAGGTCTGGATAGCAGAAGCCTGACAGGAGCACGGTGAAGGGAGAGAAACATGAGAGACATGAAGGGAGAGAAAATAATATTTTCTGAGACAGATTTCCATTCGTGCTCTCATAAGTATGATTTGTGTGCACTTGTCAAGGCAACTGCCTTGTGTGCGCTACAATGTGTGAGTGAGAGCAACGTGAGAGTGACTGTAAGTGATGGTTTCTCACAGCCATCTCTGCTGCCAGTCTGCGCCTCCTTTGTGTCTCTTCTTGTCGATGCATCATTTGGTGAAGCTGACACATATTCGGGGATTTGAAATTGGCTCGAGAGCACACTGAGCCTACTCGGAATTAAATTTCTGTTTGTTGAAATGGTGTGTGTGTGAGTGTGTGTGTGTCTATGTGCCTGTGTATAAGTAGATTGTGGTTGAAGGGCCTTGGTGTAATGCTAAGCTGTCCTGGAGCTACGCCAAAGCACATCTCCCAGGGTGCTATCAGGAACTTAATTACAGCATTAAATTGCTCCCTCTCCACCTCTCCTGCGCTTTCAGTTCACTTCCCCTCCGTTTCCCTTTCCTCCCCTTTCCTCTTTTCTACTTCATCTGTATTTCTACCTAATCATATACTTTGTCTCTTCTTTCCATCTGTCTGTCTCTCTCTGCCTTTATTGTTCCTCTGCTTCAATTTTATTCAATTTGCTGCTTTGGCTGAAATGCCCACTGGTGCTTGCTGTGTTCATGTCATCATGGTGGAGAGGGCTTTCAGATTTTTAAATTGTTCCTGACATCCACTGTCAAAGTGGAAAATAAAGGGTTCATTAGCTGCGCCTCCTGTCCATATTAAGTGTCTAATTCAACACCCGCATTTCTCTGATAGTACCGTAAAAACATGATGCTCTTTAGCAGCCAGTTTGTCGTGATGTTGTTAAAAGTGCTGTTCCAAGAGTCGTGCTGCAAGTGCGAAAGTGGAGCATGGCAGCAGGGAGAGGTTGTAGTGATCAGATTGCTGATGAAGAGGTCCTTTTTAAACATGAAATATTGCCTCTGACAGAGTGTTATGCGGGGTGTGAACTACCTTTCTCCTCCAATCCAGGTTTCTGTTCCTCACCACTCACAGAGGCAGCAGTAGACCCAGAAACTCTCCCTTGGGGCAGAGTAGAGGACACGGGGGCAGCTGGGCTGTCCTCTTGCCTCATGCCAACCATCGGCCTGCGGGCTGCCATGCCAGAGCGAGGGCTAATTAGAAACACGGGAATCGCTCCAAGCTTTACATCAGTCAGTCTCAGCCAAGATTTGTTCTAGCCTATTTGTTCCATACTGTATGTTAAAAGAAAAACAATGCATGGCTAGACCTCTCAGAGGGATAATATAAAAAGTCCATGTTTGCACCGCAAAGTTTATGTATAGGTTTTAATAATATATTGAGGAAACACTCATGTTCTTCTTCTTTTTTTTTTTAAACTGTTCATTAGGGAACTGTCTGCAGTGGTTTAATAACTGTGGCTTTTAGCTGTGTTACAAGTCAAGCTCCAGGGTAAACCCCTGGGGCTGAAAAATAAAATCAGAGGACACGTGCCAAAAACCACAGTCCCTGGAGTGGCCACTTGAGGCTGGCACGAAAAGCAAACTTAATCACTTCCATGTCAAAGTTCTCAACTTTACAGCATAAATCAACATGTTTACATATCAAGTGGAGGTGGGGACTAGGGAGAGTTCTAACTTGTTAAGAGATATGTGTCATTACAGGCATGGCCACTTTGACTGAGGGGTGAATGCCCACACAGACAGCTGTAATTTGTAGCTGTTGGTTAGGTCTCACCTTAGCTAATCTGAGTCACTGAACCAGACCTCTTTTAATCTGACAAATAATACGGTTTGCTTTGTGGTAAACTGTAACAAACCACCCAAGAAAAATGTGCTCCAGTGTTGATAAGCTAACTTTTCGTATTTTATTTGTATATTTCTTGGCTCTAATTAGTAGATATGTGTGTCTGTGCTTTGCAGTCATACAATTTATGGACCTTGTGAACTGTCATGGCCAAGCTCCAAGCTTGCTAGCATGAGTTTATAATTTAGAACCTCAACCTTTTGTTCAAACTATAGTCACTTCAGACTCCCAAAAACCAAAATAGCAAAAGCAAATATAACTAAACCTGATTCTTCCAAACCAGTGAGTGATGTCACGATGTCTGTGCCCTCCATTATACTGCCTACAGTCTGGTGTAGGTAATAAAATTCAGTTTTGAATGGAACGGAAAACGGGCAACCTGCGCATTACACCTACAGCCCTGGAAACACATGCCAAGAAGCTCCTTGCACACAGTTCTGGTGCTGATTTTAATGTTTGTAATACTCATCAAATTACTGCCTTAATCTTCTGTCATGTAGGTCACCTGGCGTAAAACGCAGAGCTACCCACTGTGGCGACCCCTTGGGAATAAGGCAACGGCCAAAAGTAGCTCTTTTCTAAAATCTAACTCTTCAATAGTATTGTATTCAATTTTCTTCAGCTTTCCAATATTACAACAAATGTTACAAATATTTAAGATTCATGAGAAATTTAGGCCCTACATGGAGACTATATGAAGTTTTTTTGAAAACAAATTCCTTGAGCTCTTTCGTGTCAAGTGCATTTGCTACTAAGGGGCTGATTCACTGTGTCTATTTTCAGTTCAATAGCTGTACGTTGTTATATAACATAAATTTGCTTGGGTATAAGGACATCTGGATTCTAAGGGCATAAATCTAAGTGAATTTATGACTAGATGTAAAAGTCAGGCTCAGTTGCAGGGGTTCACGCCTTTGATTTAGTTCTGGTGGAGTGATCTAAAGTGAAAACTGTAAATTTAGCTCACTTCATGAGTCAAGTTCCCATCTATATTTAGGACTAACTTTCACTCAGTTTTCCCAAAACAAACAATAAAATCAACATTAAAAACAACAAAAGCAACAACAACATAAACAGACAAACTCAAGTGGTGAACTTTGTGCCACATGCTTAAAAACAATGATCTTTCAAAAATGAATACTAGATTGACTTGTGAGGATGACATAACAAAAATAACTTTTGAGCCATTTGACTCATTTTGTCATGGGATCAGTGTTCAACGTGTTCATTTCAAGTTGCCAATGCTGTACACACTGTAATGGGCAGGAAAAAACAAAACAAAACTCTGACACTCGTTTGTGAGTTGTGGGACAGTGAATTTGTAGTTAACACTGGTGGACTTACTGCTGAGACCCAGGTATCTATGGTGATGAGTGACAGATCCTGGAGAGGAGAGAAGGTCGAGCTGTCACACTCGGGTTTAATGAAACTGTGTTCTTTCCACAACTGTGTCCTTTTATACACTTTTCTACTGCTTGAAGCTCCAGATTTTTGACTGTAGTCACCCTCTGCGGTTTGACTGGGTGATTTAAAGAAGATGAACACACACACGGGAAAGTGTGTTCATAAGTAAAACAAACTGGATTTCTGATAAATATGACATGCACACAATGTGAAATACTGGCTGGTTACATTGTACCAAGGTGAGGTGGAAACAGAGGATGTGAGCGGCTTGTGATTATCATGCAGTACGTGTAAATGCTGTGGAGTGCTGACAGTGCCACTGCAGCGGGTTGGGTTGTTTAGTGGTGGGTGGAGAAGTGTGGGAGAAAGAGGCATTGGGTGATGGGTGATCAAGACCTGGTGGAGGAGGGGGCAAGATGAAGTTTGAAATATGGAGATAAATGCTGTCACCTGAGAGAACGACAGCGGTGTGTCGCTCCATGCAAGCCTAATATCATGTGACATCTGTTTAGCTGTGGCATCTGGGCGTCTCTACAACATTCTCCTCTTCCTCTGTTCTTCACAGTCACCATGTATATACCAACCTCCATTAGCTATTAACAGAAGGCAACAAACCACAAGAAAGACTCGACTGCGTCGATGGGAAGTTCATCTGGCTGTCACTCAAGAGCAGTTTGATCAATACCCGTCAACGCCTGACAGCCTCGTAATGTCCACCTTTTTGTTTTCCAATATGTGTCGGGGATGTGAGAGTGTGATGAGAATGGCACCGCTGTTTTTGATGAGTTGTTTGTATAAGTGTATGAAAGCATGAGGACTAGAGCTTGGGAGTGTGGTTTACTAAACAATACAAATGCCCCCCCCCCAATGGATGCGATACATAACTGTAGATTATCTTCTTTATTCTGCACAGAAGGTTTTTTTTTGTGTAATTTACTGGACATAACAACAAAGAAGGACAATCAAAGCTAGCCACAGCCATGCTGTTTTCTGATCCCAAATACATGCCGGGACATAATGAGTGACAGGCTAATTTGTGAACAAGAAAAGAAGTTAGTCCTGCCTCTCTTTCTCTGGTGTTCCAAGCCATTGGACTCCTCAATTAGAGCTCTCTCTGCCAACCTGCCGCTGAGGCTTGAATAGGTAATGACTGGCAGCAGCAGAGGCGGGTAACAGCCATCGCTTTCTCTTTCTCTAAGCTAACTATATTCCTCTCCTCCTCTCTCATTCCCCTTCTCCACAAACAGTTTTCACTTTCCCCCTTTCTCTCTAAATCATAAACTCAATCTCTTTCTCATACTGTCTCTAAAGTAAACTACAGACATTCTCTTCCATGACTTGTCTCACGCACTCTCGTCTCTGAAAGCCTGACACTAAGCTCTCAATTTTTAAATTGACATCTACAGATCTCCCTCTTTCTCAATCCCCCTGTCAATTTGCTTACTTCAGTGGTATATTTTTCCCCCTTCACTATCTCTCACTAGACCAAAATTTCTTTCACACCCTCTTTCTCTAACAAACAAACAAATGAATTGAAGAGCACTGGAAAGGAACATCCTCGAAGCGTAACGGCCTGGGTACCTGACTGACTGACTGACAGAGAAACTAACTAAGTGACAGAAAGACTGGCAGGGGGATGGAGGAGCACTGAGTCGGTTGACTGTGTGGCGCTAAAGTAATTTAAAGATGAGCGGACAAGAAAGACAGATGCTGATGGGAGACAGTATAAGATGCCCAGTCCCATAAAAGCACCTGAAGGCAATTCAACATTGTGCATTAAAGGGGAAGAAACCCAATTTTAAGTTATTTGCTTGCTGTTCAGCTTACTGATGAGCCTCCCAGCTTGTGTCCCTTTGTTGCTTCTGAACATATACTGATTTGAATGACTGACAAAAAGAGGAAACAAGCAAATAAGATAATATATCCAACTACATGCAAACCTTGGGATTTATACCCTGATTTAAAAATCACGCCAACAACTAAAAAATGCAGTCTTTTTTTTTTAACAATATGCTGTGTGCTTCGCTATGTCTGTCTTGATGAGGAAACATGTTCTCATCATGGAGTGTCATAATAATGCTTAGTTAGCTGCCACACAGATGGCAGCTAAGTGAGCCGGATGCACAAGGTATCCTTTGTGACCATTCTTGATGCTGCAAAGGACTGCACCTGGGAATATTGGCTGTTAACAGATAACAGGTCCGGTTTTGAGACCTACAATGTCTGCATTAAGGGCTGGAGAAGTGGCTGTGGTATTTGCTACAGGTTTGTCAGCCTGGAAACTGTGGTGGGCATCCCGTTTGGACCTTTATGTTTTGCTTTCATTTTAACTGCGGATTCTTTTTGTTTTCACTTGATAGTTACAGTCATGGCTGAAAATATTGGCATCCCTAAAAATTTTCCAGAAAATGAAGTATTTCTATTGCAATTGCACGTTTTGTTATGCACATGTTCATTTCACATGTGAAACCAGATAAAAAGGAGAAAAGTTGACTCAATCTTTGCATTGTGTGTCTGTGTGTGCCACACTAAGTATGGAGAACAAAAAGAGGAGAAGAGAACTGTCAGAGCAGGAGACCCAGGAGGACCCCACTGCTGACACAGAAACATAAAAAAAGCTAGACTGCAGTTTGCCAAAATGTATGTGAGTAAACCAAAATCCTTCTGGGACATTGTCTTGTGGACAGATGAGACCAAGATAGTGCTTTTTGGTAAAGCACATCATTCTACTGTTTACCGAAAACAGAATGAGGCCTATAAAGAAAAGAACACAGTACCTACAGTCAAATATGGTGGAGGTTCAAAGATGATTTGGGGTTGTTTTGCTGCCTCTGGCACTGGATTCCTTGACTGTGTGCAAGGCATCAAGAAATCTGAAGACTACCAAATGATTTTGGGTTGCAAAGTAGGGCCCAGGTACAGAAAGCTGGGTTTACATCCAAGGTCATGGGTCTTCCAGCAGGACAATGACCCCAAATATACTTCAAAAAGCACCCAGAAATGGATGAAAAAAAAGTGCTGGAGAGTTCTGAAGTGGCCAGCCACGAATCCGGATCTAAATCCCATTGAACACCTGTGAGAGATCTTAAAATCTGTGTTGGGAGAAGGCACCCTTCAAATATAAGAGACCTGGAGTAGTCTGCAAAAAAAAGAGTGGTTCAAAATTCCAGTTGAGGTGTGTAAGAAGCTTATTGATGTTTATAGGAAGTGATTGATTTCAGTTATTTTTTCCAAAGGGTGTGCAACCAAATATTAAGTTAAGGGTGCCAGTAATTTTATCTGGCCCATTTTTGGAGTTTTATGTAGAATTATATGAATTTTTTTCTATGTTTTTGTGTTTTTCCAAAACACACAAAGGAAATAAACATGTGCATAAGAAAAGATGTGTAATTGCAATAATTTTCTGGGAGAAAAACGTACAGTTTTTGGAAAGATTTCAGGGGCGCCAACATTTTCGGCCATGACTTTACTCATTGTACTCACTGTACTCAATCATTGGTTTGGTTTGTGCACCTAACACCACATGGCTTGGTTCAAAAAAAGATTGTGCACATTGAAAAATGACAACTTGGGAGTGAAAAGCTCATTTAATTTTTGCTATAACCCTGTGTGCTACACACCAGTGACAAACACACCTTGTGCATTAATGTGACTTGATGCTAACTTTGACAAACTGCATTGACCTAGAGTGGCGTGACTGGGAGGAAAGGCCTACCTGATCTGAACCCGAATGGTGTTTAGTTATTGGACTTCTGTGCAAGCCACAGTTTGTCCATAATGAACACCATGTTCGAACATAAGGATGTCCATAAGTGCACATGGCACAATGACACCCTAGGTCGCACAGTGATGATCAATTTTGTAATCGTATCATCAGATCTGAAGTTGTATGTTCTGGATACGTAGATGAAGGGAGGAGCTGAGCTGTCAACCCATCACCACGTGGTGGTGAGTTAGATCAGGTGACAGGGAGGATGTGGACAGACCTGGTGCACCTTAAAATATAGTGAGGGTGCACTGGGTACAGCCTGGTAACTCCTCCCAAACTTGGGTGTGGGAAGAGTTCAGTGAGGCCATGGAAAAAGATTTTTGGGTGGCCTCAAAGCAATTCTTGCAAACCTTCAGGCGACTCAGGAGGGGAAAGCCATGCTCTACTCACATGGTGTATAGTATGGGTGGAGTGCTACTGACTTCAACTGAGGCTATATTTGGGCGGTGGAAGGAATACATTCAGGACCTCCTTAATCCCACTGACACACCCTTGGTAGTGGAGGTAGAGTCTGGGGACTAGGGGGACAACTTGCCCATCACTGGGGGTGACAGGTCACTGAGGTGGTTAAACAACTCCTTGGTTGCAGGGCCCCTGGGGTGGACGAGATTTACTCTGAGTTCCAGAAGGCTCTGGATGTTGTAGTTGTCTTAGTTGACACGCCTCTGCAACGTTGCAGGGAGATCTGGGGTGGTACCACTAGACTGGCAGACTGGGGTGGTGGTCCCTATCTTTAAGAAGGGGGAACAGAGAATGTGCTCCAGCTATCAAGGGATCACACTCCTCAGCCTCCCTGGGAAGGACTATGCCAGGGAGGGTCTGTCCTTTAGTCAAACCTCGCATTCAAGAGGAACAACATGGTTCTCATCCTGGTCCAGCATTTTATCATCTTGAGGATATTCAAGTGTACGTGGAAGTTTGCCCATCTAGTCTACATGTGTTTTGTGGACTTTGTGGACTTGTAGATAGATAATAGATAATACTTTTATTTTTGTTTTATTGATAAGTAACAAGCCATGTGTAATGTTTGGCCAAAAGGTTGTAAAAAAAAAGAAAAAAGAAAAGCAATTTGGTTGGGCACATCCTCCAATCTTTTATCCAACTCATTAATTCATCAGTTAATTCACCATCATTCACCTACTGTTAGAGAACTCAGACAAAAGTACATTTATTAATAAGTTAACACGGCATCATTTAAACATATTCCATCTTTACAACTTTAGATAGCTAACTCCAATAATTTATCCTATGTGAATTGGTGAATGCTGCAGAAATAAGTTAATAATAAATGTATTTTGGATTAATGATATGCGGATCTTTTACACAAAGTAGGTGGCCATACTGATGAATTAAACAGCAGCAATAAAGACAAGAGAAGTAATGCTGCTAGAGGACATACACTAAATTAATTATTAATTTTTTTGCATGAAAAGCAGAATTTCTTTAACACAATGGCTTACAACAGCTATATAAAGAATTAATGAATGATTTATACACCATTAATAGAATTACAACTTATTGAACTGCCTAGAAAATGACATAATTCCAGCAACTGTAATGTTATATAGCCTGGCTCATCAGTTTTGTTTATGAGCAAGACTTTACATGTTCAGATAAGAACATCTGGATTCTTCACACTTCCCCTGTTCATGGGAAAAGAAAGGGAAGTTGCTTTGCTACGTATAAATGCATTAACTGCTCCAAAGTAGAGACAGAAATGAGGAGCTAATATTTCATGTTTGAAATCCCCAAATTAATAAGAACATAAAAAAGCAGTAACATCTGTCTGGTATGAAATCATATTCTTACTGTATATCAGACAGCGTTATCACGTGATGTCATGCAACATATTGGCTGCTAGGGTGTGTTCCCTTAAAAAAAAATGGAGCACATAGTGTCAGATATCTAGATCATATGCGTTAACCCAGAGCAGAGAGAGACTGACATCCCAGTATGTCATTGCAAAGGGTGTGTGTGTGTGTTGTGCTTGTAAGCTCTGCCACCTGCACATTCCAACTCATCACAACAGGAGAGAAGACGCCCCATTTAGCATCACTGTCACATACAGTTTCACAGATAGACAAACAAGAAGAGACAGGGGAAAAGTATGTGTGTGAGTGTGAGAGAGAAAGAGACACAGCCGTAAGAGGGGAAGACGGCTTCCCAAATATAAATAAATCATCAGTCTGTTTCACTGCATTGACTGGGTTCACAAGTGGAAGATGAAGGAGAGGAACAGCAAGTGGAGGAGGTGAAGAGGGAAACTGATAAAGAGGGAAACTGCTGGCTGAGGGGAAGAGCGGGTAGGTGGGAATCCTGATGTCTGCTTCATACCTCAAATGGAACCGAAAACACAAGCGCATCTGCTGTCAAACTGATGTAATTGCTGCCAAGAATAACCGGACACTTCGAGAGAGCCGTGTGAAAACTCATGCATACAATTATATATTGCAATGCAAACTATTCCATCTTAGATCTAGTTTTATGCTCAACTTAAACACCTTTGCTGTCTCTGAAATGCACTGAGAAAGATGCTTATTGAAAATGTAGAGTGACACCTTGATCTTGTTGGAAGATCTCTTCGCTGCTCTTAATAAACAGTAAAACACTAAACTTGAGCAGAATCATGCCAGTTGCAGCACAATTCTTTCACTGCATTACTGTAAGGTCTTTACCTTATAATATAAAGTGCCTTGAGGTGACTGTTGTTGTGATTTGGTGTGATATTGAACTGAATTACTGTTATAACTACATCCAAACTGGGTAATTGTTTTCTTGCTTCTATCTTCTTTTTCATATTTTCATATTTCATAGCTGACTCAGTGTATTAGTGTAAGTTTTATATCTTTTGCTCCCAAGGCCAATGAGGCTGACTAATGTTATGCAATGAATGAATAATGCTCGATTGTACTTTTATTTCTTAATTGCTGCCTAGGCACTCCAAACTGTAATTAGAGGGGGTCATACATTGGAAAAATCTTTTCAGAGTGAGCTCAGCTGTGTTGTCACCACTTAAGAAAGGAGAAAAGTGCTGCATCTTTGACTTCATACATATATATATATATATATATATATATATATATATATATATATATATATATATATATATATATATATATATATATATATATATATAAAATCTTTTGTTAATCTTTAAGCTACTATAAGCTAAAGATCACTCTTTTTCATTACCATTAGAGTGGCTCCAGGGTGTACATTACCACATGTAACACTCCTGTTGCATTGTTTTTTCAGGATTCTGCATATTCTCAAAAAAACAAACAATCAAACAAACAAAACTACAGAAATGTAGCATGAAAAAAACCCAAGCTACATAAATGGGTTCTTGTATTTTTAATTAGATTTGGTTTTTGTTGTTGTCATGGCTACAAATAAAAAAAAAACAATTTGCTCCCTTTATTGCACTGTAATAAACCCTGAATAACAGTGACTAACGATACACTTTTGGTTGTCTTGAGTATTGATGCATAGAAAAATAAAGGGTGTGAAAAGTAACTATATTTGGGGGGGCAACACTCAGAAAAAATATTTGTACACATCTTTTATTATTCACCTTGAAAGTTGGTGTGTCTTTGGGTTCAATAAATAATACAATGAAGCAGTCAGTGAAAGCTTGTGTGCTTGTTGAGTCAGATAAAGGACATACTTTACGTAGGAGAGTCACTAGAGTGGCAGGATGCTGCTTTGTATACTGAAGATAAGGCTATTCAGAGTTAAAAGCACAGGCTTTCACATGTGGCTATTGGCCATCCTCACACTAAGCAAGGTCATCTAGTCATTTATTGAGGTAAAGTGAAAGAAAGAAAGTGATCAAACAATATCAGGTAAACCACTCAATATTTTTACTTGTTTATTGATTTAATACGTATTAAACTGCTGTATATATGCAGTATGACAAAGAAAGCTTTGTGTATTAAAGGAGCACTCATACAAATATTTTTCACTTGAAACCATCATGGAGAGACATTTCGTTACTGTAGTGCATTTGCACATAAAATTGCTGCAGAAGTGGCAACAAAAACAGAGAACTACAAAGATGCGAAAAAAAAAAATCATTTCATCTAATTTATCCATTTTGACAGTACAGCAGCAGACCATCATAAAGGATGGAAAGAGCAACAAAGAAAGGAAAAACAGCTATGCCTTGAGATGCAATTGAATCCTAAAGAGACATGAAAGGATATTGAAGGTGAGAGGGGAAAGTAATCCATTATGAGGCATGTGAAGAGCCACAGAAAATGCAGTGGAAACACTGGGGTTTTGCTTTCCTCTGAAAAGATGACAGCGTCTGACGCACCTGATGGTACTCCTGGAAAATCTGTAAAATAGGGCCCATAAAATTGAAAGACTGCAGGGTTTGGATCTTGGAAAAAACGTGTACATGAGTTTTGTATCTCCCTATCCCTTTCTTTATACCAAGGCCAAGTTAGAGCCCCACCCAGCCCATAACCTCCTTCCAACCTGCCTGCTAGTGATGTAGAAATGACTCTTTTTTTGGGAAAGTTTGCCTGATTCCATAATATATTTGTTCGCTTCATGTTTAAATAACATCATATCATCAAGAGGTCATGTGACCAAAGTATGGGTCTCTCATTCAGTCGCCCAGCCCATTTCATGTGTTCCACATATCTGTAAGGGTCAGCGGGGCTTGAATTTCATTTTCCAAGTCTGGAAGAAGCCCTCTGCTAATGTCTATATTCCTGTGGACTGTTATCCACATTTGGCTTTCTTTCTTTTTAATCTTTTTAATCTTGTTATTCCACTAAAGGACCAAGTACACAAACATGGAAACCACAAATTGTGTGTGTCACTCATTTGACTTTTGTACAGTATCTCCTTAATGACACTTTCTTTCTCTGTGGTATTCATATACATATTTATATCTGGTCCCTGTAGGTTTTCAGATAATTGTGCCCTTACCCCCTACATACATCGACGGTTCTCAGTTGTGATTGTCAACAAGGTAAGCAGCTTTTAAATTAAGAGACAAGAAAAAGAGGGAAAAGTGAAACTAAGTGTATATTTTTGAAGGACACTTTTGCAGTGAGCCAAATGCTTTTGAATGTTACATTAGGGCTGTCTTTAAAGGCTTACTTTGCATGAAGACAACCCGCATGATATAGAGGCACACAAGATCTTACTTCATATTGTTTATTTTTTTCCTTTCTTAATTTTAGCTAGCTGTCAGCTATGATGTGAATCACATGAGAAATG
The DNA here is from genome assembly GCA_024447675.2 of Pterophyllum scalare. NCBI lineage: Eukaryota > Metazoa > Chordata > Actinopteri > Cichliformes > Cichlidae > Pterophyllum > Pterophyllum scalare. Next base: position 149,047 of record JAMQGT020005647.1, read on the forward strand.
CTTTTTTTGGTAAAGATTTCATACTGTTCTGGGTTTCATGAAATACTTTTTTAATCAACAATGTAATCCTTTTTTTATACATTTGCATTGTCTAAACAATAAAACACTGGCTGACTGTAACTGAGAAAACATTGTAATACATTAATGAAAAAATGTAGGGAAGTTGGCTTGAACATCTATGAGGTGCTCTGACGTGATGAATGACTCATTACAATGCATATTTCCACTGTCTTCCTGGAAAGGAGGCTGCTTTCTGTGTCCTAGACTTGCTTGGACCCACCATGTGCATATTTTTGTGTTTGTCTCCATGTTTGTGTCTGTTTGTCAGCATTTGTGTTTGGTCAGAGCGTGAGGCATGTGAAGGGAAAGACAATGGCACAAACCTAAAGGTCTAGAGCCAGGCATGCTGAGATTCATTTCACTGCCATTCAGCCAGATAAAATATCACAGCAACCATGGCTTGCACCCAATATCACTGTGTGTGCATGTATCTATTTAAGTATGTGTGTGAAATTCGTCTGTGTGTGTGCACGCGCAAAGGTGTTGTGCATTTTGTCTGTCTTGTGCCAAGCAGGGCTATGGCTTCTGCATCTGCTATTGTGAGGACATATTGCCTCGTTGCCTTCCTGTTTTTCCGTCCCATCCAACACCCCCAAACCCGCCTATGCCTGTACGGTAGGTCACATGGGTGCTCTGGGTGGTTTCACATCCCATCATTTCCTGTGGATGACTGTCGGGGCAGATCAGGGTGCCACGCGAGTCTAATGCTGATGAGCTGAGACAGCTCCACTCTGACTGGGAGGGGTCTAGTGGACCAAGCACAATCTGCAACCACCACCCCCCTCCTCCATATACAAACTCTCTGTCTCTCTCTCACACACACACACACACACACACAGACAAGTAAACAAACATAAACACTTACTGTAGAGAGCAAACTACTCAGCAACAGTGTGTGAGCACCACTGTGCAAATCCAGGGTGTATTCATGCGTAACTGTGTCACTACAATACAAGTATGAATCGTACCAGAAAGCATAATGGTGGCTATTTTTTTGTGGTACGAGTTATAGTTTATATTGTTAATAATAAAATAACAGCGGGTATACAAATATATAAAATGAATGAAATCACAACACTTAAAGGATAAGAAGACCGTGGATTTTTCCTGGCTTCTGGCTTGATCATTTTTTACAAGCAATTTTATTCCTCTGATCAGTCCTCTGCCATAAAAATTGCACTGCCATGTTGGTGACATGTTACCATGTATCTCCAACGAAAGCTGCCATCTTGATCCATATTGTTTGTGTACATTATGAGCGTAGGTCAGTGTGTTAAGTTTCCTGTATTGTTGTCTGTTCATCAGTTTTGTCCGTTGGAATATGTCCAAGCGACCATGGAAAGATAATTGTTGTGCTGCTTGGAACTGTGATAAATCGAAGTTAAAGGACAACATTCAATTCAATTTTATTTATATAGCGCCAAATCACAACAAACAGTCGCCTCAAGGTGCTTTGTATTGTGGGTAAAGACCCTACAATAACACAGAGAAAACCCAACAGTCAAAACGACCCCCTATGAGCAAGCACTTGGCGACGGTGGGAAGGAAAAACTCCCTTTTAACAGGAAGAAACCTCCAGCAGAACCAGGCTCAGGAAGGGGCAGTCATCTGCTGCGACCGGTTGGGGCTGAGTGGAGAGAGACAGGACAAAAGACATGCTGTGGAAGAAAGCCAGAGATTAATAATAATGATTAAATACAGAGTGAAGTATAAACAAGTAAATAAAGGTGAATGAGAAGAAACAGTGCATTATGGGACCCCCCTCAGCAGCCTAGGCCTATAGCAGCATAACTAAGGGGTGGTTCAGGGTCGTCTGATCCAGCCCTAACTATAAGCTTGATCATAAAGGAAAGTTTTAAGCCTAATTTTGAAAATAGAGAGGGTGTCTGTCTCCCGAATCCAAGCTGGGAGCTGGTTCCACAGATGAGGGGCCTGAAAGCTGAAGGCTCTGCCTCCCGTTCTACTTTTAAGTATCCTAGGAACCACAAGTAAGCCAGCAGTCTGAGAACGAAGTGCTCTATTGGGGTGATACGGTACTATGAGGTCTTTGAGATAAGATTGGGCCTGATTATTCAAGACCTTGTATGTTAGGAGAAGGATTTTAAATTCTATTCTAGATTTAACAGGGAGCCAATGAAGAGAAGCCAATATGGGAGAAATATGCTCTCTCGTTCTAGTCCCTGTCAGTACTCTAGCTGCAGCATTTTGGATCAGCTGAAGGGTTTTCAGGGAGTTTTTAGGACAGCCTGATAATAATGAATTACAGTAGTCCAGCCTAGAAGTAATAAATGCATGGATTAACTTTTCAGCGTCAATCTGAGAAAGGATGTTTCTAATTTTATAAATATTGCGCAGATGTAAAAAAAGCCGTCCTACATATCTGTTTAATATGTGCATTGAAGGACATATCCTGGTCAAAAATGACTCCAAGATTTCTCACAGTGTTACTGGAGGCCAAAGTAATGCCATCCAGAGTAAGTATCTGGTTTGACACTGTGCTTCTAAGATTTGTGGGGCCGAGTACAAGAACTTCAGTTTTATCTGAATTTAGTAGCAGGAAATTAGAGGTCATCCAGGCCTTTATGTCTTTAAGACATTCCTGCAGTTTAACTAACTGATGTGTGTCATCTGGCTTCATGGATAGATAAAGCTGAGTATCATCTGCATAACAATGGAAATTGATGCAATGCATTCTAATAATACTGCCTAAGGGAAGCGTGTACAATGTAAATAAAATTGGACCTAGCACAGAACCCTGTGGGACTCCATAATTAACCTTAGTGTGTGAAGACGACTCCCCACTTACATGAACAAATTGGAGTCTATTTGATAAATATGATTCAAACCACTGCAGTGCAGTACCTTTAATACCTATGGCATGCTCTAATCTCTGTAATAAAATGTTATGATCAACAGTATCAAAAGCTGCACTGAGGTCCAACAGGACAAGCACAGAGACGAGTCCACTGTCAGAGGCTGTAAGAAGATCATTTGTAACCTTCACTAATGCTGTTTCTGTACTGTGATGAATTCTGAAACCTGACTGAAACTCTTCAAATAAACCGTTCCTCTGCAGATGATCAGTTAGCTGTTTTACAACTACTCTTTCAAGGATTTTGGAGAGAAAAGGAAGGTTAGAGATTGGTCTATAATTAGCTAAGACAGCTGGGTCAAGTGATGGCTTTTTAAGTAGCGGTTTAATTACTGCCACCTTGAAGGCCTGTGGTACATAGCCACCTAATAAAGACAGATTGATCATATTTAAGATTGAGGCATCAATAATTGGAAAGACTTCTTTGAACAGTCTAGTAGGAATGGGATCTAATAAACATGTTGATGGTTTGGAGTATCTGAGTTCCCAGCGAAGTCACCATAGTGGCATCAATTTTGGTGCAACCCAGAAAATGCCTGGTATGATTCTGTGTTTAAGCCAGGGACTTTGTGCTGCACATTTTGACAAATTTGCAGTATCAAACCTGCAGTACATACACCATTTACAGGCAACAAACCCAGAGGCTGCCAAAACAGCTCGTTCAAAGCTCATTCAAACCTAGAGCTGATGCCAAAAAACAGAGCGTGGGACATTAAACCCCCCCAGGCCCAGCAAGTCAGCTCCACACCTAAAATAAGAAGTCCAGTCACCAAGAGAAACAGAAAAAGGGTAAGTGGATCTGACACAGACATTTTTGGACCTGTGGACAATGTCTTGTGTTGGGTTTTTTTTGTAGAAAACAATTTGAAAATAATATCCTACAGAGTGATACTAGTATCTACCAAAAATATGATGGATTTATAACACGTGCATTTGATCACTCAGCACTGTGTATACAACACTGTGCTGTGGCATGAGCTACTCAGCTATGGTATCTCTCATTGTTATAAACTTGTGCTACACTGCTCTGCGATTGCTACAATTTTCCCACTCAATCTTGGCCTGATGCATATGGTATGATGAAATGAGGAACTTGGAGTAGCACAGAAGGTAAAAAAGGTGACGAGCCACAGAGTGCATCCTGTCCGCCAACTTGGCTGACAATGCCTCGTCTTCCTTGGAACTTGAACTGCTGTCGCTACTTTCCTCCCCATAGGTGGGCTCAGACATGTATCCCCCACCGCCCCAAGCATAATTTCGCAATTTTCCAGTTCATCATCCGTTAAATCAACCAAATCACATGAGTCGCTACCTCTTCTGAGAGTTTTGTTTGATCATATACATGGTAACATATCATCAACTTAAGATGCCACATGCAATCACTTTTTAGCAGATGACTGGTTAGGGGGCATGGTGATGATACAAACCAACTTCTGCTCATCAATTAACGAGCCACATCATCAATACATCTATGCAAAGTAGTACACTGTTAATGTGCTTATCCTTTAACTTTTACCATTTGGATGGAATAGACAAACTGCCTTACTATGAGTAGGAAAAAAAATATGACTGACGAGCAGCAGAGAGGGTGCAAGGCCCACTGACAGGCAGACACAAATCAAGGACATCTGAGGAAAGAGCAGGGGAAAAAAGAGCCACAAAGAGACTCAGCGAGAGGCAATGAATGAATGAACTGTGTCACAGGAAAACCCTGTTTCATATTGTGAGGTGGACTGGAGGAGGCAATGGCCTGTTATGTGCACTATGTCACACGGACACCTGCACACCATCTGTGCAGGCATGTGTAAAAAAGCAAGCGTGTGCATGTGCTGATGTGGGCCTGTGTGAACCTCTAGCATGCGTGAACTCATCACAAAGATTCAGAACAGACACGCACCTGGGGTGTGCGCACAGAGACATATGTGGTATATATGATAAAAATGGCTGTTAAAGAGATTAAAGAAAGACAGACAGCGTGTCAGGAGAAAGAGCAGAGGCCAAGGAAAAGAAAGAGAATGAAAAAGGGTTTGACAGAAACAGGCTAACAGTGTAGAGAAGAAGGGAACGCAGGAAAGACTGACAGAAGAGTTCGAATAATAGATAGCGGCAGTGACAGGGAGTCAGCGTGATGGTGAGACAATAAACAGATAGACGTGTTCTGTCAGGGGAGAGAGGCTGAGGGAGAGGAACGAGGAGAGTCTGAAACACTGGCCTTGCAAGCCCCTGCCACACTCATCTTTTTACAATGAAGAGAGAGAAAAAAAGTCAAGCTCAGATTACAAAGCCGTCACCTTTTGATCTGAAGTTTAGTAATTCGCTTTCATTGATTATTGATTAATTCGCTTCAAGAGAATGTAGTAACAAAATTATATTGGAGCACTTGCATTGATTAATTTTCATTCTTTCTGTTGCTTCAGAGCCTTTCATGTCCTGTGTAGGCCCTAAGGCTGTGGACCAAAAAGAAAAAAAAATTGCATACAACCTTACAGCTTTAACTCTGTCCATTTTAAACACTGACACGCCACTTTATATATTAATGCCTGATTCTCTGTGGATGTGAACTGAACACTGCAACATAACACAGCCGTGATAGCCTGCAATAAACATATAAGGTAAGCACTTGAACAAACACACACCCCTCAATTAGAAAATACACACATAATGATGCAAACAGAAATACGATGACAACTGAGAATTCATGACTGCATGAAAAACATAAATATGGGGTTTAAAATCAGCATCAGCACCAAAGGAGCCTGGTTAATAAGACATTTAAATCTAACAGAAGTCTGATAATAGATGAGTCAGCTGATTATAGTCAATGAAAATGTTTTGTAAAGTTTATAATTTATAGACTTTCTTTTCTACAAAATCTCCATGGCATTTATAACACAGTTATGGCCAAGGAAAGAGTTACGTTACGGAAACTAAACCAACAATTATGGCTGAGCAATTTAATGTCTTGATGGCCTCAGAGTTTAAGCTGGTCACTAACTACAATATTCCCATCTTTTGTCCAACCAGTGACCTTTGTTGCTTATGTTTACCCATCTCCCCCTCTCCTAAATTTACTTACACCTCTTTGCTTTCTCCTGAAAATGCATAAAATATGCCAAAAACATAAAGCAGAATAAAAAGGTTTAGCTATAAAAGCAAAGGTTTGGATTCAGGGTGCTTTATTTACTGTTATTAAAGCAAAAATGAATTGCAAGTCAAAGTTATGACCCGTAATTATGGCATGAATGAAATCTGAGTGTGCTACACACCCATCAGCCACCCTGACCTCCATAGCGTTGCTCTCTCCTTTGTTACCCCTTAAATTTCACCCAACATGATACAATCCTCCATGAAACTTGACTGCTGGAGAGACTGCAAATAAATTTAGCCCTTTACACAACATGACAGGGTCATCGAGGGTGACACGGCTCTTTATCCCTCCTGTCTTGCCACAGTTGGAGTGTGCAAAAGTTATACCAACTACTTTCTCAGATGGGAATTCATCACACAGAATCTGACCAGTGAAGTGTATTCATTCAGAGGCCTTGATGTAAAAATGTTTGTGAACTCAAAGTGTACACACAGGGCATCTTTTATAAAACTAAGGATTGATGTTTTATGCTTTATATTGTGCAAGTCGTGAATACGCAGACCGTGTGCTCACTGTGATGAGCAACCAGTTGGCCTGAGGGACATTGGGAGGCCAGGAGAGATTAAAATTGCATTTCTCCACCAGCTTCTCAGTCCCTTCCTCACCTCGGCCTCTATTAGAAAGCAAGAGACGAAGACACGGTGACCGGCAGCCTGTTCGGAAGAGGGCCTATTTAAGCTGACTTGTCGTAAAATGAGTGGCGCAATCTGACACAGTGAGTCGTTGTGACACACTGTACACAGCAACCATCACCACACTGCACCGTGGCATCTGCCAGCCATTTAAAATGCTCTTGACAGGCAGGAAATGGGGAAGCTGCTTTCTGGGAAATGTTTCAAATCATTTTCATGTCAATGCGCATGTCAGTTCGAGCTGAGAAGAATGGTGGTGGGGTATGCCTGAATTCTTGCTTTCATACTGTACTCTGACATAAAGCTGTACAATGTCTTCACCTTTTAAACAGCTGGAAGTCCTTTCTCTGATTGTGGCACTGGACGAGTAATGGATGGAGGTCAAAGAGGCAGTACAGAGAGCAGGGAGTGGGGGGACTGGATACAAAAAAACTGTTTTCTGTTAACTCTCCTTCTTAGCTTCTCTGTCTCAGACTATTCTGGTGCAGGGGTGCAGTTCAGACTTTTTTCACCCTGCATGCTTGTTTGACACAGAAACGCACAGACATGGGAAAAACACACAGAAAACTTGGTCTTGCACACAACAGAGAATCTTTTTTCCACTTTTAATCCAAAATACTGCCACATTCCTGGGTCAAGCTGAACTGAACAGAAGAGTCAGTACAGGGCTTGGCAGGAATGTTACAGGATCATGACCACTTTGGCAGTAGGGAAAAACATGGAAAGGGAGAAGAAGGATTCATGTATTCCAGGGGAAGCGGAGGAGGCTAGTGACAGTGTTGCGATAAACTTGTCAGATTCCCACTGTGTATTCTGGGATTATGCCCTTCCTGCATCTCTCTCATATCATATCAGTCTTTTGGACTGTTTTACAGATAATTTTGGCATAAAGGCTTACTCTTTATGACATTCTACCTCAGGTGTTCATCTACTTGCCTGCTTCTCTGCTCTGAGAAGCCATTTATTACCTGAAAAACCAGGACAGCGTGTAATGAAGTTGGGGAGGCACTTAATATTCATGAGCAATGCAGGAACCTTACTAGACCTTGACATGACCTCCAATCCGTTGGTCAGGATAATAATGCTCAATTTTCTTTGAACTTCAGAGCCCATTCTTAATGTAAGAGTCCCATGAACTCAAACTAAATGGTCTGTGTGTGATCTGTGAAATACGGTGCTGATAGTGAGAAGACTATGACAGGTAAAAAAGAAAAAATGATGTTATCTATTGGCTGACAGAAAGGATGAAAGCCTGTCTCCACTCTATTCAGCTCTAGTGTAGGTTTTTTGACAGGACAGGAGGGATTGACTTAAGAAAAAAACGCATGTGCGCACACACACAGACACACACACACACACACACACACACACACACACATCACATATGGAAACATAGACATTGCCGGCTAATCCAGGCTAGTTTATGCAGGCCTATAGGGGGCTGGCTTAATCCTGTTATCGGGCCCAACAGATGCTGTTGACAGAACAATAAGCAGGGGGCCAACATGGCAGCGCAACCCCAAGGAGGTCATGAGCCAAACTCATCACAGCAGCAGCAGGATCGCTGACTGGCTGGAGAGAGCTGGACTCAGCACTGGTCACATACACCAGATCTCACAGGCTCAACGCATCACTGCGACAGGCGCACACAGTGATTGGTTTTGAGGTATGCAAACCCCATTTTGCTTTGTCTGCAGTGTCACAGGTCCAGAGTCTGGTATTTTTGAAGGCTCTGAAGCTGGCATCTTCTTTCATATCTTCATACCTTTAAACCGTTTCCCATTTTCAGTTTTTCTGATGTGACAAAAACGACCTCTTTATGACAATTGTCCCAAATTCGCCATAGAAGCCTTCCACACAAAATTAAGCACCTGAAACCACATCTGAGACCGCAGTCTAAACCGAACTATCACCCCAGCAGTTCTAATGAATTTCTATCCTAAGTCCTGTCCTCCCGTCAACAAATATGAATACAGAATTTTCTATCTATGTACCTTTTCAGCTTGTTAGGGCCTCTTACTGTGATCTCTCTCTGTGTCTGTGTGTGTGTCTGTGGTTTCTTCTAGATCACAGAAGAAAGCAAATGCCTGGGGGTACTGACTTTATGTCTCAACTTCCAGCAAAGGATCTTTTCTTCTGCACACTGACTGCACACAACAAGGAATGTGTCAGCATTAGATAGATACAGTGTGGTATTGCAAACAAGCTCTCGCACACACACACACACACACACACACACACACACACACACACATTCTTGCGCCATACCACCTTATGTGTAGCAGCTCTACACATAAGGTTAAACTAAATAAGTACATATTTGGCAGTTAGATATTAAATCTGAACAAGCAAGCCACACAGCCTGTCACCTATCAACATATGCACTCACACAATGTGCCGACTGAACCTGCAGAATACACAGTCAGTCTTTGTTTGCTGCAAACCAACACAGGATGAGCCATGCAAGCAATGAGCGAGGAAGCAGAAAAATTACAGAGGTGATTGGAAAAATTAAACAGGATGAAAGAAAAACCACTGGGGTAACATGACTGCAATGTCAAAACAGGAGGTTTGTGACTGACATTTCCCACACACTATATATACACGCACACATACATATATACACACACATGTATGCATGTGCGTGTGCGCACACGCGTGTGTAAATTAATCACGGCCTACAAGCGAGTTATCCATGAGCAGAAATAACAATGACGTTGGCGGTGATGATGAGGAAGCGTTTTCCTCCCCTCTCCCTGACTTTCTGGTTTGTGTCCCAGTTTAACTAAATCCCATTAAAAAGGCTTTCATCTCACTGCACTTCATTACTGGCATAACTGCTGCGGCTCACCCCAGAGAGAGGCAAGGATTAGATGAGACGAGCTCATCTAAAATGTTACGCTTTCGAACCCCACCAGCCTTTTTAATAAAGACACTCACTTTAAATTCTCCATATTGGATTATCCAAATAGACCCTCCAGCGCACAAGGTGCCATTAAGGTCAGGCTTGTTGTGTTACGTATAGGCTTGTGCGCAAGTCCCTGTGCCCTTGTACAGTGGCTAAGAACTGGCTGAAATTCAACAACAGAGGTGGCTGAACATTTCCCTTAAAAATTAGAATGGGTAGACCAACATCCATGGAAAATTGAAAACAAATTCAGGGAAGAGACAGAAGGAGGAAAGGGAAAATAAAGAGTGGCTTTAAAGGCAGGGAAAGCAAACGGAGAGAGGACCGCAGGGAGGGAGCTTTGCATTGTGTGTGTATGATTGGATGCGATGGGTCAGAGGCTTTCGCACGCATTTATGAATGCTTATTTTAAGCAGAGCCCAAGCTGGGCTAATCTTTACTGCTCGCCTGAATGAGGGTGCTGATTAAAAGCTAATTATACGCTACAGATTTGGCCTCTGGTGAAGACTCTGCTGATTTGACACGGCTTGGACTCCGGCCTAGGAGCATGCCTGTGGGCTTCAGCTCCAGATAGCCATGCATGTGTGTCTACAAATCAGAGGGGAATAAGATGTCCACATGCAGGATGGATGTTTTGAGGGTTGTGTTTACAGTGGCAGAACATAACCATCTACAAACGATCTATAAATCTGAATTATTTTGCTTAATTATTTCCATCCTCTGCTGTATACGTCTAAACATCACGTAGAAATATTATCATTTTATTTGACTGGTGAAGCCAAGCTAATATTAACATAGCTGAAATGTTAACTGAAACTCTGCTATGTATTCTGACATGTGTGGCATGTTTTTCTTTTAATAGCTTTGTACTTGGTCCATCACACTGATTATAAGTATTAGGAGTATGATTTACAGGGGTTAGTAATTGTATGGTGCAACGCACGCACACACACAATAAGTTAATAGTAAGGTTGTTTGAATGCAAACAATTTTTCTTTGAGTAATGTTTTGCTTTAGAGCTTTTATGACTCTGTGCCAGTCAAGACAATAAGTAACAATATTAAGGGGTTGCAAGGCATCTTAAATGATGTCAGGCACAAATCTTCATTTGGGCTCAAGGATGAACCAACTAGATACCTCATCAAAGGTTCAGGTCACTTGTCACAAGGACACAAGCAAAAGAAATATTTTTGGCTATTATACAAATATCATAGCCAGACTGATTTGAGCTGATAGGAAGGCAACAGTAATTCAAATAATCACTTGTTACAACCAACATACAGAAGAGCATTTCTGAATGCATAACGAGTAGACATGAAGTAGAAGGGTTACAGCAGCGGAAGACTACACCGGGTGGCAGTCTTATCAGCTATGAACAGGAACCTGAGGCTACAGTTCTCACAGGCTCACCAAAATTGGACAACAGAAGACTGGAAAAATGCTGCCTGGTCTAAGGAAACTTGATTTCTACAGCAATATTTGGATGGTAGGGTCATAATTGGGCATAAACAAGAGGAAAGCATGGCTCTATCCTGCTGCTGCAGCTGGTGTACTGGTACTAGGGGATATTCTCTTGGCCCATTTTAAGCCCCTTAGTACTAATTGAGCATTGTTTAAATGCCACAGCCTACCTGAATATTGTTGATGACCATATTCACCCCTTTATGACCTGACCACAGTGTAGCCATCCTCTAATGGCTGCTTACAGCAGCATAACATGTCACAAATGCAAGATGCTAATCTGAGGATCTGTAATTTCGCTACATGTTTACTGAGTTGTACTCAGTATAAACTTGCTGCATGCTTCTTTTCTCATTTATGGAGCAGAATGAACCTAGAAATCTTGGCACCCTTGATAGATTAAGTAATTTTGCTTTGTTTACCTTTTGCCTGTTTTCAGCCTCTTTAGAGGTTTGCTAGTTGTCACTTTTGACTCACGCACTCTGTGCCAATTGCCAGACTTCTTGCACGGCTGACACTGTTATTTAGCTTTCAACCTATTATGACTCACCTTAGTTTCCACCGTTTCTTCACAAAACAAAATACACTTTTAAGAAAGTCTATGTTTTATTGTATATTCCAATAAATTTAGGATATCCAGTGTATATTATTCCTTTTTTTCCTTCTATTTTTATCTCTGAATAGCTCAACATCAAGTTATGTTGCTGTGTGGCTGAATTTGACTGTCATCCTGCCTGCACTCTCCCTGGACTTCTCTCCACTTCTTTCCCTCCGCCTGTCATGCTACTGCTCAGTCAGACAGACAGGAGGGGGTTAATATCTCTTGTAAATGCAGCGACAAAAGAAAACAGAGTAAGTCCTTTGTGGCCTATTAGCATCTTGTTCTTGACATTATTACTCCTCCGGCATGTCAGTGTTCCACGCCTATGACCCTCCTGCAGGAGCTAACCCCAGTGCAACACCACAACAACACACACAGAAAACAGCAAGTCTCACAGCCGAAGCCTACGGGGTATGTCTTGTGTAGTGACAAAGCCAGTTTGTACGACTGCTTATTTTCTTACCCAGAATGAACTCATAAACCAAAAAAAAAAAAAAAAAAAAGCACATTATTTATTTATTTAGTTATTTATTTTTAATCAGTTGCATAATGGAGATATTTATTTTTTCATGGGTTGAGAAATAAATCCTGTTGTTGAGAGGGGTCAAAAAGTAGTTGACTGTAGTATTTTAAACTTCATTGCTGGTAAAGATCATTGCGGATGTTTTGAGCTACATCTGTCTCATGGGTAGCAGGTCGAAAAAAAGTATCATATAGTAAACTGTGGATTTTATCTCGCTTTTCGACACGAAGAACAGCCCCTTTAAAATCAGATTCTACTGCCGAGCTAAAGAAAGAAGAGCAACAGCCTGCAGCTGCTCAGGTGTCTTGTCAACAGTACAGAGAAGACAACACTACATGTTCACCTTCATGTCAAGGACAAGACCATTCACAGCTAGATCACACCTGGTCACTGCCTGCATGTGTGCGCATGTGAGTGTGCGCGTGTGAGTATGTAGTATAGGGTGTGGAAGATTTGTTTGCGAACTGGTGTATGACTGGAGGCATCCTGACAACTCCAACCTTCACTCCTATAACTCCCATTTCTCTCTCATCCCATCCCCATCCCAGCTCCCTCCCCCTTTCCTCCTCCACCTCTCTTGCCTGTCTTTATTATTACTGGCAGCTAGAGGCACTGGACCAGAAAATTCCCATCGAGAAACAAACCCACATCTGCATATTACAGCCCTGTTTCACGTCTGCCATGAGCGAATAAATTAATACATGAATAACAATGAAAATCATCCATGAGTTGCCTCCCTCGCTCTCTAAATGGCATTGTGTGTGTGTGTGTGTGTGTGTCTCTGTATGTGCGTTTGTAAGAAGGAGCTGTAGTCGCCTGTTTTGGCCATGCTATGAGGGAACTAGGATTATTTGCAAAAAATTTCTTGAAGCTGGCATACGTACAGGGCTGTAGGTAAAATGAAAAGTCATAAAAGTGGTGTAACAAAACAGTTGAGGGCCAATTTTAAAACCAAATATTTCCCATTTTCAACAAAAATGAATTTTTTTTGTCTTTTTGTCTTTTAAAAACTCTGTTTTTTTTTAATCTCCCACATTTTATATTTGGGACTTTTTTATACTAAATTTAGACATGGCAAATTATGCATTTCATTTTATACATACTATAAACAAAATGTTATTCTGAGAATATAAAATAACTGATAACACCTTAATTTATGCTTCTTGAATTAGAAACGTCTGCTATTCTGCAGGTAACACATTTGCCTGGTGTGTGTGCTGAATGTGACATATCATTTAGTTTAGTATTAGTAAAATAACAATGCTAAAAAAAAATTGTATGTAAATGAAATATGAAGCAGAAAGAGTTTATGATTGTGTGTAATATGCAAAAAACTCCTGTCATCCAGTAAGATGTCTATTTTTCTGCTTTGGTTAGTACAACATACATGCGCCCCTCTCACTCTCACTCTTGTCTCATTCCACCCAGCTTACATCTGTTTACAAAAGCTTGTCTACTTCAGTTTTATGTATCACACACTAAGGGTCTCTAGAGTTCCACCGGGCCACGCACTAGCAAATGCTCCAACTACTATCAGCGTACTCTGCTGTTACTTCCACTCATTCGATGTGACACAAGGTCTCTCGTGAGATTAGCTCAAATTCCCCCCCAAAATTATACTCTAACATTCTGCAAACAAAAATGCAATGACCTTGTGCAAAGATGCTTCTGGTATCTGATCTGATGTGATCTGCATCATTTGTGTTGGCAAGGCAGAGGATGTGAAGAATTGGAGCTACATGTGAACTTTGGGAACTCTGCGGCAGAGCAAACTTTCAGGGGCCGTGTATCATGTGTCCATTAGCAGACAGCTCTGCCTCGCTCTGTAAATGACAGTGTTTGTCTATGTCTGCCTCTCACCCATACCACCCACTCTCTCTGTTCAAGTCAGCCTCTTTCCTGAGCTTTACACCTTCCCTCTGTCTCAGTCTTGTTGATGTGATTCTTCCCCTTTTAGAACCCCCATCTTCCTTATTACTCCTGCTCATCTCTATCTCCCCTTTACTCCAGACTACCTTTTCACTCTCTAACCTCCATTCTGGCCCTTAGATACAGCTAGTAATATGTCACTCTGCTGTAATTTTGCCTTTTGAAAAGGCCTGTAATGATGGGGAACAGATGATGGCTAAGGTGGAGGTGAGATTGGGGGGGGGGTAAAGGGACCAGAAAGAAAGCCTTTCATGAGTCTTTTAGGAAAGAGCCAGTGGGGGAAGAGGGCAAAATTGTCCAAAAGAGACAGAGTGAAACAGAAAGAAGGAGGCTCATCAGGTCATACAGTGCATTTGCTGATTATACTTCAAATCTACAATATGTCTGCTGCTCTGTAGTGTATGCTGAAGGAGAAGGGAAAACAAACAATTTTCTCTGTAATATGCTTATATGCCACTAAAAAGACCAGTGGTTTAAACTGTTTGGAAATGAAGAGTAAATGACAAATAAAAAACACACAAACAAAAAGAGGGTTGTGCTAGGTGACCAAATTGACAAAATACCGTCGAAACCGCCTGATATTTTCTGACATTTAGCAAACTGGCAAACAGTTCAACTCATCTAGCAGATATGTCTGAGGCAGCTGTGGCAGCATGGGTCTGTGTAGCAGACAGGCCAGATAGGGGCTGATAGTGTGAATCACTTGGCCTTCTCCACGCACACAGCCAGTCAACCTGTCAGAACCCGGATAAACACAGACATTGGATGATTTCTGAGAAACGTGACCCTTTCTCTGTGGCCCTGTAAGAGCCACACCTCATGTTTTTTGCTCCACTGGGTCCTGTGTGTCAGGCTGGTATGCCTGTCGACCTTTTCCCAGAATCTGAACCGCCGTCACACAGAGGTCTGCACCCTGGGGCAAAGTGGAGAAGAGGGGGAGACAAGGACAGGGGGTGGAAGGGTTGGAGTGGGGAAAAAAATGGCAAAGTGCAGGACTCCACAGCCACATCACATTTCAGGAGATTTAAACACCCACACCAGGAAATAAAAAAGAAAAGAAGAAAGGACAAGGACATGGGAGATAGTGTTTTTGATAAAATATGCATACGCTTATGAAATAAGTCAGTATACATATCTGCAATATAATCTTGCCGGCTTATCAGTGATTCATATTTTACATATGCTTGTTTACTCAAATAAATTTTTTGTTCTTATAGATAATGCTCTCTGGAGAGATTTTAATGCTTGCCTGTACTGTGAAATGGCATTAGCTGAAGCAAGTGTTTCCTGGAATTAGACACAGAAACAACCCAGCAGCAACATCAACCACTAACAAGGATCAAAACAGACACTACGGTCACCACTTAGACACCACGCACCAACATCAGCTGTACATGTATGTCCAAGGGCACATGAAGGGAAGAGAGAAAAGTCATATCATTTTGTTTTTGTTTTGTGGTTGTGGGGGGGGGAGACTGCAGAAAAATAAAATGCAGATGTGCAAATGTATTCATGCAGAAAATTCTCGCCTTTAATCCAATTCCTCACGCTTTTTAAAAACAGAGCCGGAGAGATAGCGTCAGAGACCATGATGAAGACTAACCATGAAGAGGAGGCTCACACAAACAAACTAATACACACACACACACACACACACACACACACACACACCAAAAAAAATAACAAATCAAAGGAAAGTAAGATAAGAACGACCATGAACACACACATATGCGCGCGCACGCGTGCTCTTTGTCTCACAGAGAACCTATCCGGAGGACATAATCATGCCACCAAAAAAAAACAAAAAACACACAAGGCCAAACGTTGTGTTGTCAGAATGATTTGAGGATCTACAGGCTTTGTTAGGTCACATCAGGCCACGGTGCTGTCCACACTCATGACCCCTCACCCCCACCCCCACCCCCCCTGCACCCTTCTAACAGCATTTCATCATTTGTTCTAGAAAAGGAAACGAGAGAGAGTATGTGGAAGTGTGTGAATGCATGCGCATGAGACATTTCCGTTTGGGGCGGAGTAAGTTTTAATTGACTGACTTCTTACACTGATGCATGTCCTTGGCCAAAATTAATACCAATACTAATTACAGCATAGGATTAAGGGTCTTTCTCCCTCCAAGGACTGGTTGGTCTGAGGCCTCCACACTTAGCACTGCAGCAATAGAGGAGAAACAAAGCAGACAAGGCTTCATGTGCGTTTGCATGCATGGGTATGGTTTATGTGCCAACATGCACATATACAGCTAAACAGTGAAGTTAAAAAACACATTTACATGCATCGCTGAGTTCTGTAATAAATTAGATTATAGTCAAGAATTTTTTTAGGTCATTTAATAGAAAAAAAATTATATTTTACAAATATACATAGATTATTGGATAATTATGTCTTCCAAGAAACTGATGTGTCTTCATAAACTTATAATTAATCCATTAAAAATACAGAGGAGTGAGCACTGGTTTGTGGATGTTGCCATATTCCCTCACCATGTTTAAATGCAGTAGCCAGGAAGGGCATCTCTATTCTACCGAACTGCATTTTACCAGCCACATATGTAGTATGACGTAGGTGGAGGAGAAAAAAACTCATAGGTGTCTGTGTGCAGTGGAGGCACATTTAAATTTGTGTTTTCACCTTCAGTCTCAAGTTATCAAAGACCATACATATGTTTTATGGGGAGAAGGGATACCCTTCATCAAAGAAGTGAAAATGCCAAGAAAAGAGACAACGGCACCAGCATCTGAATAAAACTTCGTCCTCACCTCAAGCCTCATATCCTGAATGGAAGTCAGGGCTCTAACACACGCAAACGTGCATAATCATGCTTATTTATTCCCAATAATGTTGAAATTAATTATTGCATGACCCTCCCATCTCTAACAGCTAACAATGAGCTGGCTAAACCACAACAACAGCTGGATATAAGCTGACATTATGCCAGCTTGGCAGCATGGCGGCATAGTTGGTTAGCACTGCTGCCTCACAGCTGGAATAACATCTAGAAGGTCTGGGTTTGATTCCACCTTGGCCCTCGCTGTGTGGAGTCTCACCCTGTCTGTGTGGGTTTCCTCTGGGTACTCCAGTTTCCTCCCACAGTCCAAAGACATGCAGTTACCAGGCTTAGGTTAATTGGTCACTCTAAATTGCCCATAGGTATGAATGGCTGTCTGTCTCTCTGTGGTGGCCCTGCGACAGGCTGGCGACCTGTACAGGGTGTACCCTGTCTCTCGCCCTATGTCAGCTGGGATAGGCTCCAGGCTAAGCATCAGAGCCCAACAATGTTAGTGAAACTAACACAGGCTAACAGCGGCAAAGCAGCAGCGCTTACCGACAGAGAAGTTCAGGATATCCTCAACAACTCGCCTCAAGATCGCTGTCATCAGACAGACGTGAGCTTCACTGACTCATCGCATTGGACTCCTCCAGGGTAAATAAAAATGGATGCTTCTCACCTGTCATATTGGCAGCTGAGGTAAACAGCGGCCTGACAGCCTACACAGATGGGGAAAAACTCCAGAGTCACTTTGCTGTCTGAATATGCTGGCTACAGATAAACGGTAGCCAGTTTTTGAGGTGAGGATGAACTTGAATTTGGCGGGGTAAGAAAACAGAACTCATAAAAATAAAAAAAATAAAAAAGATTGCTACAAGACTGCTCAAAGAAGTCCTGTCCTTCCATTAATTAATGCTTCAATCTTAAATATGATCAATCTGTCTTTATTAGTTGGCAATGTACCACAGGTTTTTAGGTGGCAGTAATTAAACCAATACTTAAAAAAAAAAAGAAAAAAAGAAAAGAAAACAGAACTCAGTTGACTTGAATCTGCAATCAACTGACATCGAGCTGTGAAAATTTGAACACACTGTATCTTGAAAGCTGTAAACCTGACATCTGGATTGATGGCAGTCACAAATCAAGCCAGATATTTTACCAATATTCAAGTATTAGACAACTGCATTGAAAGTTAAACATAAAAAAATGGCTTTGCAGTAACTTCAGGTTTGCTTGTACTCTGACTTGCAATAGCTTTTGTTTGCCCTTTACAAGACATTCAACTTTATTTTTATTGACTTGACACTTAAGTTGGACTTGCACCAAAAAGACTGTTATCTTATTTATATCCTGATGAGGCCATCTGGACAAGGAACAACAAATCTAATTGGAAGCAGGGCAGCTAGTTTGGAAGACTAGTGTTGTGTGGTTTGATTTCTGCAACATAATATGTTGCATGTGCCTTTATTGTAAAAGCATTATAAAAGGTAAATTTACAATAACATTCATAAGCCAACACATCATACAGTTACAGCCTTGTAAAAGAAGGAATGCATGTAAACTGAGAAGCCAGAAAAATATTTTTTGATGGGTTGTTGTAAACTCAAGCTTCTTTGTGCATGTGTGTGGATGCACTGCAGCTTCATAGTAAGCATATGACACAGCTCATTCTGAGGGCAAAATGTAGTGGAAGATGTTCTTTGATTGATTACTTTAAATAAAGGTTTGGTTTGCATGACAATCTGGTTACATTTTCTTTAATGTAGTAGTAGTAGTAGTAGTAGTAATACTTTTCATATATAAAGTACATCAATATCTATGAAAACATCTATGCACCAGGAGTACTTTTGACTAAAAAACTTACTGTGACATTGAAATATTGCAAGCATTGTAGTTGTTTTTCTGTATAGACAGAATGAAATATAGCAAGCATTAGGAGTCATAAAAGAGCCACGACATCTTAAAAAAAATATTGAGTTTAAAACGTTCCCCTCTTGTTGAGCTATATACTTTATTCCATCTTCAGGAAAGTAATTCTTCAATCTCAAAACAAACACACGAGTATTCACTTTGAATTTTTAATATCGTTATGAAACATTAACATAAAAATGAACACTAACCACATAAATTTGCACCTGAACTCATATTACCACCCGAACATCTGGGCTATTTCTCTTCATTCAGCCCCGTCAACAAGCTTCTCTACATATTATTGCCCATGACAACAGAGAGAAATCTCTTAATCACTGACACATTCATCTTTCAGTATGACTAGCTGCCCCACATGTCCAGTGTCCATGCCATAGAAATGGAGAGGAAGAAGAAAGAGGTAGGAGGGGAGACGGGAGACAGAAAAAAAGAGCCTGGACCGATGTCAGCCCAGTGAAGCATGGAGGGAGGGAAACACACGGCGACATGGAGAAGATTCACTGCGAGCAACGCACAGACAAAGACACACACACACACATGGACTCACATTTAAATATTGTAGTCTTTATCCATGCAATAAACCTATAAACATCCATACTAGACACAGACACTTCACTGTACATATGTAGGCTGACAGAATCAGAAGCATCAAAGTATATATTTATATTTCCACGCTCCGAGTTACAGACTGGAGCATTTAAGAAATCTAAAAATATCTGAACCAGATGAGGAGGATGTGCGCATACATACGCAGACACACAAAGCCTAGCTGTGCCGGAGCTGAAGACGCAGCAGAGCTCGCTGCCTCGGGGAGTCAGCAGAAGGTGAGCAGAGATAAGGCTGTGTGATTGTGACTGCATGTCAGAGAGAATCTGCACACCACAACAATTCAGCACGCCGTTCGACTAATACACACAACGTCTAAAACATTATATAAAACACACAGCCGCTAAATTTTGGGTATGCAGCGTACCCAAACCAGGAATTTAAAATAAACAGCACCTAGCTTGTGTGTGAGATAAAGTTTTGCGTGTATACTGTAGAATTGATTAGGTGTGCTCCATGCTTGCTGGACAGCTGTTGCCAACCTTAAAAAGCTAGTGGCATCAAAGGCCGAAAGATCAAAGATTTTGATTTATAGCATGCCTTATGATAAAAGCTGCACCCCAACACACAGCAAAGGCCTAAGCTGGCTGTAAGCCGACAGCTGACGTGTGACTGCAGCCTGTTCCTCAATGAGGAGACAAAATGTATCACTTTATTATACAGTATAGCAGCTCTAATTTGAAGAAACACAAACCCTACCGTTCATCTGTTACTGTAAATCTTTTTTTTTGCTAAAATTTTTTTTAAAAAAATACAAGTTTTGTTTTGTTCCTCACGGTTTTACTTTGCTGAACTGCTATTTGCTAGTTAAAATGGAAGCGAAAGGTTTAAGTTGGTTCGCTCCATCTCACCAGCTGCTCTGCTCTCCCACTCTTGCCCGATAATTTTAGCTGCTTAACAGTTTGGGGCCTCCTTTGTCATATTTTTTGTTTCATAATTTGTCAAACGATTTTGAAGCGTGACAGGTCCAGACTGCAGGCATGCCAGTTTAGTGCCTAAACAGAGCCATGCTGTTCTTATACATGCAGAAAAGACAAAGTCTGGATGGCAGCATATGTTGCTCCAAGCCAGTATACATGATACCATCACTGATCCTGCCTTGGGAAATGTGCGCTGATAATAAGACAGATCCTTCCGCTCTTCTCCACCCCAGAGGACGCAGCAGCCATCATTCCCAAAACCAGTTTGAAATATGGCTTGTCAGACCACTGACCACTTTTTACCCAATCATGCTATTATTTAAAAGAATTAGTTATTAGATGCACACCCCTGATTTTAGTAGACTTTTGCCTACCTCTTCCACCGCGTTTTAGTCCCTATATACTTTTTTAAATGTCTTGAAAGTTCTTTAGCCTTTTAGGAGAATTAGCTGCATTAAAAATTAAAAATGTCATTTCAATGTGGTCAAAATCTGTGGCCATATTTATATAATTTGTTTAAAAAAACAACAAAAAAAACCCCCCACACTGCTTTGTGTAAATATACATCAGTAAACGTAGCTTCAGTCTTTGACGTATTTGTAGTAACACAACATTCATGGAGAAATATTTTACATAACACCCCTGAAGGATATTCACTGATCACTGAATTACGGCACGGTTACTTGTAGTTCAATATTTCTGGAAGCGTATGAGTCATTTATCTTTTACAAGGACTTTTACATGAAGCTATGAAGACTCATGGCTACTGGTTAGCCAGCATCAGTCAGGCTTTAAAATAGTCAGTGTCATAAAAATTACAGAAGAACAGTGAAATATTTTCTGGGTTTTAAATATTTCCAATCTTTAAATAATTTCACAATATTTTTTTTTTTTAAATGTGTAATTGCTAAAGTCACCTTGCATTTTAACCATGTAGTTTTCAATTTCTTAAATCAATAAAAAAAAAGAAAAGAAAAAGAAATGTAATAATCAAAAGGTAATAATACAGCCTAAAATGAAACCAGGCTATTCAAGTGTTTCCTTTCTGTAAAAAAGTAACCAAAAGCGATAGCTAAATTATATGCGCTTCTGTGATCAGACAGTTTAGGATGCCACATGGGTTCAAAGGCCCTTAGCAGCTGAGTGCGTGGTTCTACTCTCAGCTGGCTAGACCTTTGCTGCATGTTATTCCCTGGCTCTTCACCCCCCCCTCCCCCACCCGCCAATTTCCTGTCCATCTCTACTGTCCTTAAAAGGGCTTGAAAATAATTATTTTAATGGCATTTTGAGAAACTGTTGTCTAAAAAATTGTCATTTTGGATTTTTTTTTTTTTTGCAACAATTCCACATTTCAGCTCTCAGGACAATACTGATTACTTTTGCTTATTATTTCAACTTATTATGCACATTTTGTATTGCGAGGGTTCCAGTGTAGGACTAATGGGTTTTACAAATCGCTGTTACAAACATTGGCTAAGGGGTATTTAAGCGGGGGGGGGGACTTAATGGCATCTGTTTTCTTTCTTTCTTCTTTTTTTTCTATTGCAGAATATTTTTAAGAATGATTTAGATGCAATGAAGGGACACACTGTATTTAAAAATAAATTAAATGTGTGTTGATGGAGCAGTGACTCACCCAAGAATATCTGGACTTTACATACAGCCCCTCAGCTGTCTTGGAGATTAAACTGATGAGCTCTCCATGAGCCTTTTCAGGACTTGACATTTAACCTGTTAGAGATCTATTACTGGATAAAGTTCTTTGACTTCCTTTGAGAGATGTAACCTTAGTCTTATATTAATTTTGCAAATGCTAATTGAAGTCACACAAATTCACAAAAGCCACCTGACAGACTTTCAGTTCGAAACTGGCTTTTGCTCAAACACAGTCACAACTTTCCCCCCGTCAGGAACAAAAAGAGCCACTTTGTACAAATGTGACCCCTCTGTCTTATAAGTATGATCAACATCTCTCGACATAATAACTACATGAAGGCCAATTTGTGGTTGCGCCAATTTGTCTTTACACTGGGTTTCCAAACTTTGTTAAAGTCATAGAGTACTGTGCAAAAGTCTTGATCCACCCCTCATTTATTTATATTTTGCATCCAAGGAGCCAGACATTCTAGTAATTTGTTAGAGTGGTCTTGACCAATAGCTCTCCAGAATTTCTGACGGTCTTTTAAAGGTTTTCTTCGGACACTGGCTGCTTTATCAGTCATTTTCAGTCCAGCCATTTAACCTAACCAGCTTCAGAGGGTGGACTGGTTTTTTGTTTCTTAAGCCACTTAACACTGACCTATGAATTATTCAAGCACAAAAAAGGCACCTAAGTCAAGGGAAGAACCAATGTTGTGTTGACACATAACGACTTAGCAAAAAATCGTATCTTTTGGCCTTTTTTTTTTTTTTGCACCAACATGGTGATCCCCAAAGAGCTATTAGCCAAAAACTTGGCATATCTTGGCATGGTGTGCAGTGTGTTCTTAAAAGATGTGAGGAAACTGGACAAATAGAAGACAAAAGAAGAAGTAGGAGGCCCAAAAAATACCCACATGTCCTTAAGAAATAGGAAAAAATCTAGCAAACATGTGACAGGAAACCTGAGAGATCTGGCACTTCAGTCGATTAATCTGCTGTCCACTAAAGCCTCGTAAGAAATTATCTTAATTGAAGGGTGGCTGTCAAGAGGCCATTCTTAAGGAAGGAAAACAGGGAGAAAAGGCTGCAGTATGCCAAACTACACAAGAGCTGGACTGAAAATCAGTATTATGGACTGCCGCCACTGATATAGACCAAATTTGAAATTTTTGGTTCAAATTCTCATCAGTATGTACAGAGGAGGTAAGGAGAGAGGTACAACAGTGAGTGTCTACAGCCATCTGTAAAACACGGTGGAGGCTCTGTCATGGTTTGGGCTGCATTTCAGCCAGTGCTGTTTGGGATCTTGTTAAAATTGATGGAATTATGGACACAGATCAGTGCTATCAGATTTTGATCCACCGCTCGATACCATGTTTATTTCGGTATGTTTCGATAAATAACTACACCTATTTCCCATTTTCCTAACAAAATATTTTTTAAAAAAAAAGAAGAGTGATGCAAGACTTTTGCACAGTCCTGTACATATTTTCTTTTTTGGGGGATAAATGAGTCTGCATGCATGATCTGGTCGTGTGAGAGAATCGTGCGTGTATATCCTGTTGCCAAGGCTGAAGACTGAGCAAAGGAGCGACTGTGAACAGATCAAACTTAACTGTGAGACTTCGTTCCCTGCGGCAGAACTCTAAACGAGGCTGTGAGTAGAATGAAAAAAATGTCCAACTTCACTCCAGCCGCTTCACTTCCAGAAACACAACCATCAAACGCAACCAGCTCTTAATTAGCTTCTTACTTGCTAACTTCACTCAGCTCTGCTCTACTTACATGCTAGTGTGTGCATATGTGTGTTTGTGTCTTCAGCCCAAGGCTGTGACTGAACACATTTCAGCAAATAGAATCCAATTTGTTTAACTTCTATTCAACACAAATACAGGGGATTGGCACAAGAAGCTGGTGACAATGTACTGTGAACAGTGTGTGGGATTCTGTTAAGCTGCATGAACCTTGTGCTAGACACTGTTTAAAAAAATCCAGTTAAAGAGCAATTTATCCAGTTTTCTGCATGGATGTCTTACATTGTAACCATAAACAAATGGTCAGTCAGGCAGCACTTAAGACCTACCTGTGTTGCTTGGCATCTTGCCATTGCTGATTTGCTTGAGTCTCTTTTGGTGGGATTTGCCATTGTAGTGAATCTGGGCCTGTGCAGCTGAATTCAGTTGAATGTTGCAGACCTCACACAGTGTGTAGCTCCGCTGCTTCCTCTCCCTTTTTGGTCTGCAGAGCACAGAATGCAAGGCGCCCCCTGGTGATTGCTCATCTGGTCGTAAAACCTCAGCCTGTGTGCTGCAGGAAAGCTCGCTGTCCATTTGCACTCCCAGCTCGGCGCTGCCTGTCCTCCTGTCCAACTCGGCGTTTGGCAGCAGTGATGGGCTGAACGGACGTTTCATGCCTGTGACAGAAGAAGAGGATATGATGGGGAAGACATTAAATACAAACACGAGAAAAGTCCGATTCCCCTTAAAGGCTAGCATTTAGACAGACAGGTAGTCTAGTGTTAAGATATGTGAACCATTATGGAAGTGAGTGAGGCCCTAAGACTTGCATCCTGTGCATAATGGAATAATTTTTCACAGTCTAGCCTGGTCTGGCCCAACCAGTAAAGGAAGGCATCCTGTTAAAACCAGACAGCTGCAGAGGACACAAGCAAAAATACCCTTGATTCCTAGAAGTGTGTGGAATCTGATCCCACTCACATTGTGTGGCAAGCCATGAATGTCAGCACTCTCTAAACAGAATGACACCTGCCTGGTATAAAAAACAAACAAACAAACAAAACATTTATGAAGACATCAGGAAACTGTGGAAAGATAAACTGGGCACAAGTGCATGTATAATCAAGTCAAGTGTTACATCCATGTGGCAGAGGTCCCAGGGTGCAATAAAGTACCACTTGGGGGAGACAGAGTGCTGCAATGTGGCTCTCCAAGGAACATTAAGGCCCCTTTGTCAAGCTATTTCACTTGTGATGACTCCATGCCAGCTTGCTGTCTGTTCCCCCCCCCTGCAAGCCAAAATGCTGCAGCAGGAAACCATGCTGCCGTTGATCTTCGCCAGTGCATGAAACAAACAGGTAAATAGAAAAACAACTGCATGCCTAAAGAATTAGTGAAACAGCTCTGACAACTGGGTGAAATTAGAACATCAGCAACTGCATGTAATATACAAGCATATGGGATATTAAACACATCATTTACCAGAACTACGTCCAATTGGCGGTGGAGACTTGTGAAAACCTGTCTGCTGAAGGGAGGAGACGGAGGAGTTGGGGTAATAGAAAGCAGGCCAAAGATATTGAAAGATCTGAACAACCAAGGCTCCCCAAATAAGTTGTTGGAGAGAAGAGCTGTTTGTTTCATATGCATCTACCGTCTCCATAAATAAATGAAAAGGTAGGTCTACAGCCACTCTGTGAAGGATTGAGACATCACTACTGTAAAACGTCCCTGAAACACACCCAGCTGTGCATTTCTGCTGCTGGCTTTTTGCCTCCGCCTCAAGTTATTTACGTAAACAACCAAGTCTGCACAGACACATGCACGCAAACACACACACACAGAGACCAAAGTAAAACTGAATCTATGATGCATACATACCTACGAGCATTAAAAAAAAAAGCTCACACAAAGACACAAATCTTAGCAAACGCACACACAGTACTCAAAAACACATTAGAGCAAGCAGTCTCCATGAAAGCTGCTATTCACATTTCCAATCTGGGAGTACTCGAGTGGCTCCATCAGATGTTTTCTCAAAAGCTTTGAGCAATGCTGCTCTCTGGCACTGAATGAAAAAAAATCTCTGTAGTCCTTAACCACGCAACCTCCTCACACTCCTGCCAAACAACTCAGCTAGCCACCCTAAATTAGCGAGGTTGTGAAAACAAGAACCTCAGTGAAGACATACAGAACATATATACAGAGCACATCACACCCTTGCGATAAGTGATATTTCCGTACAGACCATAAAGGAATCTTAATATTCATATATAACTGGGGTTTTAGAAGGTTTTGTTTTAGCAAGTCCATTGTCTAGTCTGAAAAAGTAGGTCATGACCTTATCCTTGCCATTTTATGATACAGTTTGGCCTCATGCAGGCCCTGCTCTCAGATCATGCAGGCATGACTGTTACCATAGAAACCAGCGTAACACAGATCTGTATGTTAACGGTGATTTTCGATTTGATGTGAATAAAGATAACTTTAGAACCTCACCATAAACGTATGCAGCATGACACAAAAAAAGGGCCAAGTTCACTGAAAGAAGGCATTTTTACCTGCTACACCATCTGCATTTTGAACATCATATGTAGCTATGGGAAGACTTTTATATGGGGATTTCATTATCTAAATCTTGGTAAGCAAACACACACAAACACACAAATTAAATTCTATGTCTATGTATGTTTATGTTATGAAAGTGAAATTTTGGGTTAAATTTGTGTAACCTTCATTTGATACAGATTTTAACACCTCTGTTGTGTTGTTCAAATAGAAGATGACACTCAAAATCTCTAGGTTTTATGCT
The DNA here is from genome assembly GCA_024447675.2 of Pterophyllum scalare. Taxonomy (NCBI): domain Eukaryota; kingdom Metazoa; phylum Chordata; class Actinopteri; order Cichliformes; family Cichlidae; genus Pterophyllum; species Pterophyllum scalare. The sequence goes on from JAMQGT020005647.1 coordinate 175,613, forward strand.
CTTATGCTTTTCTAAGGGCTGCAGACTGTTGTGATGTTTTTAAGTCCACACATACAGGACTGCCATGTCTGAGGTCTCCTCTTCTAACAAGAATCCTGGGTGTCCCTTTCTTCACTCTCATTGTTATGGTACAGGAGAGTGGACAGAACAAGCTACTTTTGTGAACAGCAGCTGTGAATGCACCTGCTGTAAGAAGGATCACCGAGACCAAAAGGTTTTGCCAGCTTTCAACACTGAGTATGTGAGTCTGTTTGTACTGAATGTCCTATAGCGATTTTAAAGACACTTTCAGCTCAAGGTGGAAGCTGTGTGAGACAAGAGCCCATGCTGTGTCCACATAGAGATCTGTAGGCTAACACAGGACAGGAGATTGTCAGGGGGTAACCCTGGGGAAATGAGGGAGAGCAGGAGGCTCTGCCAGCCTTGCCATGTCCACTGTTTTCGCTGTCTGATGCACCCCCACACTGCACAGCCTCCTCCTTTGGCACATTGAAAACATCAATCACTGCTGCGATCTTGCTGAAAGGCCTCGGCTCACCCAGCATAGCAGCTCAGCAATAAAAACTCTATTTATGATCTTACGTCTGCTGCTCACTGATCCTGAAATACTTCTGCACTTTCCCCAGCTTAAACCAGCCCTAACCACTGGCCCACCTTGGAGAGGACCCCCACCCATCCTCTGTGGCCACAGTTGGCACGGAGGCATCAGTTCTTCCTGGTTCAGGCATAAACTGGCTTCCAGATGAACCAGTGCAAACACTGCATGACAGTTAGCAGCTCCTAAATCAACCTGATGAGAGGGGAATACTAACAACAACTGAAGCCAATGGGAAGCAGAGATTTGCATGCAAGTCACATGTCTGCATCCAATTCAAGCTGTCAGAATACATAAGTGCATGTGTACATGCATGGCTATACACAAACACATGCGAGCGTACAGTTACACACACAAACATAAACTGCCTTCAAATTCTGTCAACAAAGGGTAAACAATTCAGCAAATTGGTGCAAATTGCAAACAAAGCATAAGCATTTAAAATTGAATAAATATATACTCAATCTGCTGTCCAGACCACATGGATTGACCTTAGCAACACAACGAACAGAACTGAAAAAATTAATCCAATCAAGCCAACAAGCATTGCAGCAGCCACGACACACACACGTACAGATATGTCCTGCATCCACTGGCTAAGAGGAGATACAAATAAAAGGAAATGAAGCAGAAGCAAAAAAAATCTCCTGTCTAAACAGTTGGATGCAAAATATCAATCGCTAGCACTCCTCACGTAAAGCAATCCTGACAGCAAGGACTGTAAGCAAAATGACTGCAGAAGGAGATAATCTATTTCCCTGTCTGATGCATTTTATATGGGTAAGGATCAAAGTCCTCCTAACAATCAACTAGAGCTCAGAGCATTTAGTATAGAGGTCAGCGATGGCAGAGAGGTAGAAACACACACCTCTCTGCCACACATCGAAAGCGTGAGAGAGATAGATTGGTAAAGGCAGGACAAAGTCTCTTGTATAATTGGCATCATCAAAGTATCATTACTGTCATGACGACTCTATTGTTATTACTGCAACTACAGAACGGGCCTGAGGTCCATGTCTTTGTGCCCAGCACATCAGTGTTGATTATGTAAAGTCCAGGCTGCGGTCCTCTAATGAGTGTAATTATACAGGAATCAGTGCAGTGCTTACTGCAAAAGAAGCCGCAACTGCTGTATGGCTAGTTCAGTAGTTGGAAGCTAGGACAGAGTGTTTGCAGTCCCCATCACCCCAAACCCAAGCCCAAGAGTAAATAAAGAGCAGTGGCACATAAATTGATGTGTTTTCTCTAATCTCTGTTTGCAGCAGTTCTTTGGGAGCGCACAGGGAGGGCATTTGTTCACTGTGTGTGTGTGTGTGTGTGTGTGTGTGTGTGTGTGTGCTCATGCAAAAAAAAAAAAAAAAGTTTCATTGGGGAAATGTAAGCAGCATCACAGTGATTGAACTTGTGCAGGTAGGCGTAGGCAGTTATATTACAGCACAAGACAGAAATGGGATAGCATACAAGTGTGATTTCATAGTAAAGAAACGCATGAATTAAGATTGAATAAGTTTATCAACATGCCAGGTTTACACGCAGAGGTTAATAATATTAAAGAAATTCATATTATAAGATATTCTATGTCTATCATAGCCTTTGTGAAAGTTGCTACTTTGGAGTTGAACTTTAAGACCAATTATCATGTATACCTATGGTCATTTGCACTGACTTATTATTGAATTCTTTTCATCACTGTTAAATACAAACTATTGCAAAAGACATTTTAAACAACTTACTTGATATTTTAGCTTAACTTCACTTCATGCTTTACATGCTTCTATCTTTCAAACAGTCAGAGTCTGTCTTTTTCTTTTTCTGAGATAGATATCTTCCTGCATCTCATAGCTGCATCCCCAGGAAGCAGCTATTAATATGTGCCAAATGGTCTCAAGTTATGTGAAACACTCATCCTCATTCTTGTTTATTGAATAAGCTTGCGTTCAAGCTTGTAAGACCATAGGAAAAAAAATTATTTATTTGGATGCGCATTGATGGAACTTTAGCATTGTTTCAGGATGAAAGAAAAAGTATGTTTCTCTTTACATGGATTACTAAAGTCACAGTAGAAATAAACATGAATTGCGTGCACCTAGCAACAAAAAAAGGGTTACATAAAGCCATAAAGTGGAGAGGGTAATCTACAGCTTTTCCTAACAGAGTTCAAGTGGAATTTAATCATTTCATTTAGATTTCACTAAGAAACTTTTGTACTTCAGAATGGTGCTTGAGAGAGGAATGTAGAAAAGATGGAATGAAAAGAGTCATAAAGATGAGTACGTAGGAGTTATTTAGCTCCACGTCTATCAAAGGATGAAACATCTGCTCACCAGCTTGTAGTTATATGCACATTTCTTTTTTCTGTGACTATTAAAGTTCAATAAAGGATGCAACTTTGTATTTTGGATTTGTGTAGCTACAGAAGTGCGCTTGATCAGATGCTCATCTATTCTTTAGACACTTTTTTTCCTATTGTGTTTTTGCCTTGTACTTATTACCTTACAAGAACAAGTTCTGTGCCCTGTGCCTTTTAAATCTTATTATTCCTTGACATAGTTCCCTTCCAGTGTTAGTCTCATGCACCCAGTCAAGCCGAGCAGGTGAAACTGATGCCAAACACATCTTGATGATTTTCAAAAGGCAACCACTGCATCGAACCACACACTCCGTCTAGTGTGGCCCATTCATTTCTCAACCACAAAAAAACAGACCAGTCCAGTTTTTACACTACTATTCAAACATCCGTCTTACCTCAAGTGTTCCAAAGTTAGCTGATGCAGGAAAACAGGCCCATATTCGCCTTGTTCACATTTGACCACAAACTCAGCTGGGGAACTGCCCAATAGGAGTAAACACAGACACTGGGAAAGTTTCCATACAACACTAGATATACTTAGACATGGGCAAACCCAGTCTCAGCCACAGTTACAAAACACACACATACACAAACTGCTCAGTCAACCAGATGCACAGACCCACACAAATGCAGATGAAGAGACACTTATTTCTCCTGGAGTGCAGATTTAAGGCCCATCTACGAGGTGATTATTTTACAATCTGCTTTGGCCGGAGCCAACTACCTCTTGTCTCTTGTTTCTGTGTGCTTCAGCAAACATCTGACACAGTCTGTAACAGCTAAACATCACCCCCCCCCCCCGACAGAGGCATGGTAAAAGGAACAGCAATATTTGGAAGACGTGCTGTTGAAGTCATTTCCAGCCAGGAATAAATCTAATTAATTTTTTAATGGCTGGTCATCTTCATCCCTGGGGTATCTGTTGGCTGAGGTGTGACACAAAATGCTGGCGGTTTGTGAGCCATGCCTGTGGTGTTTGGCATATTGGTAGAGGTATTTTGATGACCAGATTTAAAAATAACATCAAGGACATTTGCCACCGCTGGCTTGAACATGCATGACTGAGAGAATCACTCAGATTTATTAGTACTGACTGGCGCTGGCTTCCCCTTCACTCACTTTCACTGTAAATAACGACAGAAAGAGCAATCCAGCATCTAAAAGGGGAAAATTTGAGCTGTCCTTTTCCACGCATTCTAACTAATAATTACAAAAATTTACAACCAGCTGCACCACCAGCAATTTACCACCAGCAAGATGCAGATAATGCTGTCTTCTCTGACAGATGTCGGGGGGGAAATTGATTTATACACAGCTGACAAGCCACAGATTTTGCAGCGAGAGTGTATGGATTTTTGCTTTCAGATAAGAGACTGTAATCCTGCGCGGTAAGAATGATGTGCCCTGTATGGCTTTCTCAAGACACCAATGCAATTATCAGCTAATATGCTCCAACAGTTAACTGCCAAACTCCTACACCCCCCACAACAAAAAACATGCAATTCCCCACTTAGTTTGCAGAGTGTTTGTCGCACAGAGAAGCAAGCAGAGAGGCAGTTCTAGCCTGGGAAGCATGACGGATGGAAATGGAAGGAAACAGATTGCCTTTAGGACAGAAGAGAGGAGGAAGAAGGGTGAAAGTTGGGCACAGGTGCAGTTCACGGCTGTTCTGCATGCAGCTGAAATTAAGCAAGGAAAATGCCTTTTTAGAAGCTTCCTTTTCTGCCTGCGCATTCCTGCACCCACAAAAATACACAAACAGTCCTCCGTCTGTGTAAACATGTTATTCCGCTAATATATTTTTAAAGTGGGTAGATGATTGTAAGTGCTTAAAAAAAAAAAACACCACAGTGAATCAGTAGGCAATTGTGGCTAGGGATAGCTTCTGATCTGTTTCTCTTCAACAGGGGAGAGAAACTATGCGGAGCAGACATTCTCTCATAGTACTATATATAAATGAGGAATCCATGGTGTTTTGACCGCACACTTCTTAGACAAGAATGACCCAAACAGATTCAGACTCGGGAAGGCTGCTACAGGCTCCTGTTGGCAACATATTAAAGCAGTCACGTTTATCTTTTGCGGCAGTTCCACACAAGTCAGTACTCCGCATCCCTCATCTGTCATCGGGTTTGAACACTGTTGCTGTGACTCTTTTATAATGCGAAAAATCTTGCAAGCAGGGTGCTGAATCCTGAAATATTATTTCAATTACGCTGGTTGAGTCTTGGAATACTTTCTGATGTTATGCAAGCACAATGCTCTTGTGTAATCTATACATGTATACATGAAAGGGGTAAAAGATAATTTGTCCAGCTAAATATGGGAGTAATGTCTGTTTAAAAAGTGAGTGATTTTATTTAATCTTGTGAAAAAAAAAAATCAATTAAGATCTAACAAAGGGGATGGACATAGACCCCGGTTTAAATCCAAATATTTCATTCATATGAAACAGATTTAATATGACTGTAGAATTGTTACTGTTAACAACAAAGGTGCATGCTTAATTATTACGATCCAATATTATTTTACAAGTAATTTACCTTCATTTATTTAAAAAAAATACAAGGTTAATAATCTAACCCATGCTGTATTATATGTAATTGAAAACAGGTGATTTGGACCCAATGTTTAATATATACTTTTCATTTTTCTTCATTATCTATTGTCGTAAGAATCCCCACAGTATATGTTTTCTTTACCCCACCTACAGCATATACAAACATCATGCATCAAACCTGCCAAGCTGTTTTCCCAGCGAGCCGTGTACAGACACAGCGATAACCTCACTACTCATCCCTCTGCGGACCCTTTTCCACTGTACAAACATTTTCAAAACACAAAAGTAATAAGTAAAATAAGCAAAAAAAAGAGGCACTAAATTTTGAACTGTCTCACATTCCTATCTAATTTCTATCTGACATTTTCTGATGACACTTCGAAGGGAGGAAGTGTCTTTGAAGCCTCTGCTGTATTGCTTACAAGCATCCCTAATGAGCCGCTTCTTCTCATTGGTGCGATCCGGGCCTAGCTGGGGATAGGTGTAATTACTGTGAGGATTTGATTGCATTAGCCTCATCCCTACCTGTTGTTAATGACATTAGTTCCGTAGGAGGAAATTCATTAGAAGCAGGGAGCTGAGTTGGACTTCCTCACATACAAGGAGAAACACTGACAAATTGCCTTCTCTCTGATGTACACAAATGTAATTTAGTGAGGCTGTAATTCATGAAGAAAAAAAAAAGAACACACACACAAACAACTAAGAAAATTCATTTTTTAAAATTTAGATTCTTTTATACTTTTGACAGATATACTGGAGAAAGGCATTTGTGCACATGCAGAATCGGTCGTCCCACCGCTAAGCAACTTTGACTGAATGCAGAATGTGTCAGCGTAGAATATCTACATGAAAGGAAGAAACTGCCTGCCTTAACATACAGGTTCTGTTATTTCAAATGCGACATACCACACAAAACTAAACATTTCCATATATGAATGGACACATATAAAACACAGTGCAAAAGGAAGAAATGCAAAGCTGTCCTGATAAAGGGAGCTAAAGACCACTACTACTTCTACTGAAATGCTGCTTCAGCATGGGGTGAGCGAGACCGATTCAGCAGCACATGTCCATCTGTGTGTGGTTTATGTATTGGTATCTAAGACTATCCAACTGTATTATCCAGGGATCAGCTATGGTGTTGATGTTGGCGTGCAAGCTGTCCTTGCCAGTAAGCTGCCCCTGCATCCATCCGTCACTGTGGCACTCCTAGTCCCAACTTCGATAAGAGTAGGGATTACCTACCCAGAACTAAGAGTACTTGTTATTTATGTTGCCATGTTACTCAAGCGAACACACAAAGAAAGAGATTATTTGCAGCAATATACACAGCACAGAAGGGCAAGGAGTCTTGTAACAGATGGGTTAGCCCCCGCAGAACCCTAATTTTAACATCATGGAGTCAGAACTGTCACAAATTCTCAAAAATGCTTGGAATGTTTTGGAAAACTCAAGACTGTATACCTTCATCAAGGCTGAAAAAAAATATTTATAACACCAGGACATTATATCTTATTGTTTATTAAGTTTAATATGCATTTGTGAATGTATGATGCAAAATGTTCAAATTTGCACGTAAACTATGACATCTACATAACCCTGTACATTTTATGTTTACACTTGACTCATTTCAGTCTACTCCTAAACAACAGGTGTCACAAATTCAGAAAATAAATTACCGCTTCAGTCCTGGAGAAAGAATATAAGAAGCAAAAACAGGAAACAAAGTGATTGCAGTGGCTTTTAAAAGTTTTCTCTAAAATTTCCCTCTGTCTGTTCTGGGGATTTTAATGCCCCTGAATGGGGCACCTCTTAAATACAAGGTCAAATTTAGCAGCCCCACCATCTCACCACCTCCATCTGTGTGCTTTTTGGTGCTGGGCAAGTAATGGTAGTCAGTTTATCTCATCTGGCTCAGTGGCAGTGAAACTTGAGAAAGTGCGACGCAAACTGGAAATGGAAAACATCAGCCTTCAGAATAAAAGTTGTGCCTATTGAAATGTGTCGCTTTGACGGCAAATGCAAAAAGGCAAATTTTTCAGTTTCACTGCCACTCAGTGAGCAGTTGGTGAGTGTTTGCAGACCACTCAGCATCCTACAAGCAAACTACGGCCGACTGCGGCAACCCGTTAATGACCAAAGCAATCACAGGTAGGGTTTTAGTGTAGGAACATACTTTCACCTAGTGAAGTGACTGAGGTCTTACTCAAGAATTCACACTTCTGGCCACACCCTCATCACAAACTCTCCACTGAGGTAAGAGCCAGTGCTGCAAAAAACATTCCTAAATTTTGGGTTCCTCTTTGACTTGACTGTATATTAATAAAGCTGAATACACGAGACTGTTCTCCTAAAACAGACGTCGCTCATTCATATTTTTGGCTTTACCTTGAGGCAAACTTAATAATCTAATAAGTGAACTTTTCAGTAGCTAACCTTTAATGAAAATAAACACAACTCAACCATTGTCAACAGAGTTTCTTGAATTTCCTTTCAGCAATATAGCCAGGAGAGAGAAAAAAATTAAGAGGTGAGCAATGCTGTAAACGCTACCGGATGAAATGTAGTGACACATACTGTCCTTTCTAATGCTGGTTCAGATGAACCTTTAAACACATTAACACTGGCCATTGCTATAGAGCTCCAGTGCCATACAATGCTGTATTTCACGATGTAGATTTCCAGATTGCAGAAGTCTTACCATTTTACGTGAGAATTGCAGTGACTAAAGATCCATCTAAAAACATTAACACTTGCAGTTTCTGTGTCACTGAGAGCAGATTTATTTTTTCAACTGATACTCTGTGCATATACCGTATAAGTATGGCAGAAATTCTAATCAGGACTATGTGTCTATTGTATGTGAGCAAGTGGTTGCGCCTGTGCTCATAATGTGGCATCTTTGGTATGAGCGACAAAGTCGGAGCAATCAGGCAGCGGCCGTACTCTGCTGCCCCTGCGCTCCAAAAGCAAAAGCAGCGATGAAGTGCTGTGGAAGTGAGGGTGAAGGGTCAATGATACTGTGCACGCTCCTGTAATGTGAGTTCTATTCTTGCCAAAATTTTTATAGGGAAGTGTATCTGCTTTGTTAACCCTCAGGCACCTACCGAAAGACTACACGCATACTGTAATCAATGCTTGGAATCTTTCCAGACGAGGCCATAAGCACAGTCAGAGCTGATGATTCTGTGATTTATTTTAAACAACTGCCGAAAACACATCTTTAGAGGTTAGCTTTCCCTTAATCTTCTCCCATTTAATCTGGGACACATTTTGCGGCTATTTGCGTGTTTAGAAGTGTTTTTGTTGGAAGGAATGTCTGACCATATGGTAGATTATGTGTCTATTTATGTGTATGTATGTTTGTTACATGTATACTTATATGTGGCTTTTATTCAAACTGTGAAGCACTTTGTAACTCTGTGTTTTGAAAGGTGCTATACAAATAAAGTTATTATTGATGATGATGATGATGAGCTGAAGTGAGCTGTCACAGCAAAACAGATGTAAGAATAGACACATTCAGCATCATAAATCAGCTTTTAGTAACCTCTGTGTGGTACCAGGGTTGCACGCAATCTTTTAGCACAGAGCTCACGGATAGTTACTGTGGTTATGCCATAACTGATGCAGCGCAATTACACACACAGACTTCTGTGCCAACACTTTTATAGTATGCACTTGACACTGCGTTCAAGCCCTGTTGGAAAAAAAAAGAAACTGCTCTGCTGACACAAAAGGCAAACTACTGCAACCTTCGAACTCTGTGAGCCAATTAAGTTGCCCCTCAACATTCCTCCCTGCACTATGACCAGAGCTGTCTACAAAACAGTTTAACATCACGTCTTGCACCTTTCACTTCGCACAGCACACACGACTGCTTTTGGGCCCTGGTTGCGCCTTTGGGCATGTGGCCAATTTCCTGTCTGATGTGTGAAGGTCACGGGACCTGCTAAGACTAGGGTCAGAGAAGGCTCATGAGGAAAAACTTTGCGGCATGTATGTGTGTAATGAAACAATGTAGTGCTAAAAGTACCAGCTGTATTTCTACATAATAACACACACTAACATGCAACAGCACACACGTCCTTCCCCTCTCCCTCCTTGCAGTTGCTGGCACGTCTTCCCCTTTTCTATCAGCATGTAAAGGGCCCTTAGGAACCTATTAATACTGTTAAACTAGGCTAATTATTTAGCTGACAATTTCAATGCTGAGAATGGGTGGGTGCTTAAAATAAAATGACGAAATGTGTGCGTGAGAAAGCACAAATACATGATTGTGTATGATGTTCGATAATGTGTGCACCTCGTCAAATGCTCTCACAGGAAGTGAAGTGAATCAGTCAGGTTGCCACTCATAATTACGACACTATTAATAACAAAACATGCTGCTGTTACCTCCACAACAGCTGTAACTGCTGGAATGACTCCACTAGGAAAATAGTGTTATCACCGTATCAATTATTCAGCACTCATTAGTAAACAGAATTTGCATGCTCTTTATGGCTGTACAGGCAATTCACTGTTGGTTAGGTATCTGTTTCCTAATGTATTTTGGGATAATGGCAAGGATCAAGGGTCCTCTCCGTCACTGTCTTAGTGATAGTGACAAAGACAACTGCTGCTCATCAATCACATGCTAAACCAGGAATCAACATACTAACAGCCTTTTAAAAGCAGAGGATCAAGTAGCTGAGAAAAGCCCAGGAGGTTTTGATGAGCAAGAGTAAGATGAGGGCACAGTTAAGCAGGGGTTACTATTCAAGAGACAGTTTACAAATAAGAAAGGTGGAGAGATTAATCTTTTGGTGACAGATAACTGAACACTTAAATATTCAAATTTTAAGTTAAGAGGTGACTGAAAAGAAATATTCAGTGCATCATAGGAACCCCCCCACCCCACCCTCCAACAGTCTAGGCCTATTGCAGCATAACTAAGGGGTGGTTCAGGGTCAACGGATCCAGCCCTAACTATAAGCTTTATCATAAAGGAAAGTTTTAAGCCTAATCTTAAAAATAGAGAGGGTGTCTGTCTCCCAAATCCAAACTGGGAGCTTGTTCCACAGAAGAGGGGCCTGAAAACTGAAGGCTCTGCCTCCCATTCTACTCTTAAGTATCCTAGGAACTACAAGTATGCCAGCAGTCTGAGAGCGAAGTGCTCTATCGGGGTGATACGGTACTATGAGGTCTTTAAGATAAGCTGGTGCCTGATGATTTAAGGCCTTATATTTAAGAAGAAGGATTCTAAATTCAATTCCTGGATTTAGCAGGGAGACAATGAAGAGAAGCCAATATGGGAGAAATATACGTTTTCTTTCTGGTCCCTGTCAGTACTCTAGCTGCAGCATTTTTGTTCAGCTGAAGGCTTTTCAGGGAGCTTTTAGGACAGTCTGATAATAAATTACAATAGTCCAGCCTAGAAGTAATAAATGCATGAACTAAGACAAGATGTCTCTAATTTTAAAGATATTTCGCAAATGCAAAAAAGCAGTCCTACAAATCAAGCTCATAGTTTGGGCTGAGATCAGGTGACCCTGAACCATCCCTTAGTTGTTCGGCCTAGGCTGCTGGGGGGTTCTGCTTATGCCCTGAGTATTTATTTTTCATTCACCTCTTTTACTCTGTTTATACAGCACTCCACATTTAATCATTAGTTATTATTAATCTCTGGATCTCTTCCACACTGTGTCTCTCTCCCCTCAGCCCCAACCGGTCACAGTAGATCAAATTTTTTTTAATCATATACAAATTCTGTAATCATCTACTTTATGTTTCTTCTGTTGTCTTTTCGGGACCTTTGGTGTTGCTGAACTGACCAGTACATTCCGTCTTTTTAAGAATGAACCAGGCTGTGGATTTGGCAACTCCTAAACCTTTTGCTAATAAACTAGGTTGATTTGGATTTTTCAATCTAATAATATCCTCCTTCACTTACTTCAACAACTATGTGAATTTTATATTGAGGTTTCCACTGAAAACATACCAAATGTAAGTTCAATACCTGGAATCAACTCTAGATCTTTTATCTGCTCAGTTTGTCATGGCATAATGAAGGAACAGGGCTCTGCTTGCCAGTGAATTGTCCAATAAGTCTTGAAAATGGCTTTTATTCTTAAAAAGTTAATGCAATTCATCCATTCTCTTCTGCTTATCCTGTTCAGGGTCACGTGGGGTGAGGGTGAAGCCTAACGCGGCTGTTATAGGGCAAGAGGCAGGGTACACCCTGTACAGGTCACCAGCCTGTCGCAAGGCTAACACAGAGAGACAGACAACCATTCAAACCTATGGACAATTTAGAATCACCAGTTAAGCTAACCCGAGTAACTGTATATCTTTGGGAGGAAACCAGAGTACCAGAGAACACCCACACGGACATGGGGAGAACACGCAAACTTCATACAGAAAGGCCTGGGCCACGGTGGAGTCAAATCCAGCGCTTCTAGCTGTGAGGCAGCAGTGCTAACCACCATCCATTGATTTAAATCTAAAAGTCTGCATTTAAATCACAGCCTGATTGTTTGATTAAAATCCACTATGCTGGTGGGAAAAAAGTGACAAAAATACTTTCTGATCTAACTGTATGACCACAGTGCTTTAGAATGGTCACAATATGAGAAAGAAGGCTAAAAGAAGTGCTTTTTTTTTCTTTTTTAACTTACATGCAAGACAATGGTGACTGCATCAGTAAATAAGAATCAAAGTCCTTCTCCAACAGAAAGAGAAAAAAAGAGAAAAAAATAAGTCAAAACACTCAACAGAATAAAATTAGGACAAAGAATGTACTGAGTTTTATTTCTTTAAATAAAAAGTGACACATTGAGCTGCTAATATGCTGTAAATGCCTATGACCAAAATAATAATGTGATAGAAGCAAACCCTTTGACCACTTTACATTACACCTCTGGTGGTATAGCACTATGAGAATAACAATCAGTTGTAATTTAATACACCTTCAGAGCAATCTCTCCAGACTGGCCAGCAACCAGAAGTTTAACACATCAGTGGTTTAGTGTGACACAATGATGAGTTGCTGTAATACAGAATACACTCTTAGAATAGTGTGATGGATCAGTGGATATAGTGGTGACAAGTGAGAATGTCAGTGGGTGCTACAATAGTACTATCCTTAGGTACTATGTGATATGTAACTATACCGTGCAGTTACTCTGAAAGCCGGTCTTGGTGACTTCAAAATCAACAGCAGCCACAGCTAAACTCAGACTGACTTCTGGCTTTCTACTGGGGGTCTGTCTCTCTCTGTGAAAACAGCAAACTTATAGCATGGGCACAGTATCAACTATTGTTATACTGGTACACATTTGCAATTTATTTAATGTCATACTGGTGTGCTGGAACTATTGTAAGAGAAGAGGAGCGCAAAGACCAATACTTAAAAACCAGTGGAGGTGCAATGCTGTCCATCTCTACTTGTTGGGATTAATTAGTCATAATGTCTTCATCTTTCATCCCACAAGATTTCTGTTGAGTGAAATATGGCAGCATCTTATCAGTTAGCATGTGTGGGCCGATAGTTTTGAAAGCCAATAAAAAGTCAACAAAATTACGTCTGGCATGAGTCTTTTGGCCCTCCAGAATGTTTATAGAGGATATTCAGTAGGATATGACAGCATCCTCCACCCCTCTGCTAGTCCAGATTAAAAGGGATCCAATGATTTATCCACCTGCTGCACAGTTTAATAAGCTTCTACATCGACTTCATCAGCAATGATGTTCAAACTAACAACCCAAGGCTATTCAGCGGCATGGGTGGATTCTTTTTAGCCACGGCCCATTTCCATATCTAGGGCAGCTGTTGTAGGCGCAGTGACAACTTAAGAATGTAGTGAAAAATGCCTCTAAGATCCAATTACTGTCTCTGATTTCCTCTCAAAGACTGCAAGAGGCTCGACATTTTTTTTTTTACTGTAAACACCAAGCCTCGAGTTTTAATCAAGAATAACCTTTATGAGCAATGCAAAAAAAAAATGTAGGAAATTTGGACCTGCAGTACAGTGCTTTGGAGGCCTTTCCACACTGACAAGAAAAGAAATTCTCAAAACTCTCAACTGGTCTTTAAAATCCAGTTCACTTAGAAAATTCATTTATGAGGATATGTGTGCTTGTCATTGACCTTCACACAGCAATCCGAAATGGAAAAGTGGATGTGAGTTTGTTCTTTTCCCTTTAATTAACTCACTGTGACAGTTTGTGACAGTTAGAACAGAATTCAAGAAGAAAGTTTGACATCCTCAGAAACTTTTTAAGGCGCTCCGGCAGTACTCCACTCTTCCACTGTCCGTCTGTTCATATGTGCCCAACACTCACACTGTTTAGCAGACACATATTCCTGAACTGGATCACAAGCTTTACTCGATTATTATTTATTATCCAAAGCATTTATTCATGCTGACCAGTACTGTTATGGATTATGGATCACAGACATCATAAACCATATGAGTCCTCTCTAATTATTGATGAACAATTAATGATTTTGATGAAAATGGCTGTCAAAGTAATCACTAAAATGATAATAACGATGGATGTGACAAGAGCGAAACAGCTTTTCTTGGTACAGTACCACCTATAGGCAAATGTTATTCAAAAGATTTCCACACGTCCAAAATTGCCTGGCTCACAAATGATCAGCGCACAGACAGGGAGCATGCATTAATTCTTCAACTAATTATGCCATTATCACCCTTATTAATCATGAATTCACTGAATTTATTATTCCCAGGTAGGAGAATGCCAGTGTGCAGTCATTATGACCTATTTTTCACTACAAATGATAACAGCAGTGGAGGTTGTTGAATGAGAGGAGAGAGATGAAAATCGCTTTTCCAGCGCCAAATGGACTGCCAGTTCAAAAACAGGAGTGACTTTGATTGTGCCCCTCTATCAGTGCGAGAAAAAGGAAGTGAGAGAGATGGAAGAGAAGAGAACAACATGAAGAGGGAGAGAAAAACGTAGGAACGAGAGCTGTTCTCAACTCAGGAATGGCGAGAGGGAGACAGAAATGAGATGCCATTGTACAGTGATGTGGACGTGAAGTGGTCCAGGACTGATGAGCAGCTCTGATTGGGTGCAGCAGATGGCGAGCACACATACACACAAGGAAATGACGAGAGCTAATGATGCATAGAAGAGAAGTACCCCTCTCCTACATTGAAGACTGTCACTCTGCTTTTTGCATGGACAGTGCTTATTTCAAACGACCTTACCTTCTATTCAGGCATACATGTGTGTACGTTCAGGTCTCTGTGGGCTCATGTCTGCCCTGTTGCATTTCCATAGCGAATGGCATACACAATTCTAGACACATGCATGCACGCACACCACGCACACTTTTGTGCACATACAGACATACGTATACTTTGGAAAGAAAAATGCAGAGATCTGTATCTTGGTTTGTGAAAATAAATCTCTTTGTTGTTTATTTAGTCAAGAAAAGACTCCTGTGAACAAATTCTCTTATCCATGAACTCACTGTTCCATATCTGTATACAAATTCTTACAGACATGACGTGTATTTTTCCATAAGCCCACATGCCTCTCATTTTATACCTACAGACATGCACAGAGTTTCTGAGATTTCTGTCACAGAGCTTGCTGCCCACACTTCACTGAAACAAAGGTGAGTGGCATTTGATTTGTGTGGTTAACTGCATTAAAAATTTAATACACAGCATTTCTGTACAGAAACGGTGTCTCTACTGACATTTATTCATGTTTATATACACTCACCAGACACTCTGTTGTTGGCACTTTTGCTTTCAGAACTGCCTTAATTCATTATGGAAGAAGAAGCAGCCATCAGAAAATGGGTTGGACGTGTTCAGCAACAATACTCAACCGATAATAAGGGGCCAAAAGTGTGCCAACAAAATATCCCTTACACCATCACACCACCAGCAGCAGCAGCAGCGTGAACCGCTAATAAAAGCAGGATGGGTCGATGCTTTCATGTTGTTTACACCAAATTCTGACCCTACCATCAGAATGTCACAGCAGAAATCGAGACCAAGCAATGTTTTTCCAATCTTTTAGTGTCCAATTTAGCTGATCCCATGCAACTGTGGCCAAGAGTGTTCCATGAGTAGCATTTGGTGCAGTCTTCTGCTGCTGTAGTCCATCTGCTTCAAGGTTCGAGCCACACTGCAATCTACAGAACCAAGAGGATCCACTACCATCATCCTCTTCTTTAACATCACAAGACGCCCTCCAACATCCTCTGTTCGCACCCTGAGGTATCAGAGCTGTTTTGGCAGCTTAAGGAGTCTCTACAATATTAGAAATGTTTTATTGTGATTTTAATCTCCTACTACGCTGTATATTCTTTTATCCACCTTTGTGCATGTCGCCGTTGCTTTGTTTTTATGATGATTTTCATTATCTAATTTCCTGTAAAACAATTTCCTGTGAATCTTTCACAGTATCCTGCTATGATGCTACATCATTGGCAGCTGTGCTATTGATATTTCCAAATTATTTCAGGTCCCTTAATGCAACCTGCCAAAAACTGCCAAACCTGCTGTAATCATCAACTGATCTTTGATTTCTGATTGCTTCACAAAGGTGCTCTTCAGATCCTACAATCAACCAAACAAAGAACAAACAACATTTTGCTATCAGCTACTGCTTCATTTGGGCAGTTAAGGACAGAGCATTGCTTCAAGTGTGCCTTATTATTATTTGTTCAGGGTTAAAACAGCACTGCTCATTTTATTTTCTTTACTTTCACTGTCCAAGCACAAACTCACTTTTAGAAGTTTAGAAGTTTTTTTTGAAATTTTAGCCCTATTTGAGCAGATTATTTGCCGTCTGTTAATCATGACGATAATGTAACCTCAACCACCTGGCATAGGAGCAATAAGCAGTGACGGGGGAAGGTTCAGAGGGATTTCTATACAGCACAGCATTAGAGAGGGTTAAGGGGCGATATAAGAACCGAGTGAAATGAAAAAAGGGTAAAAATGACTGCCCCATAGCAGTGCTCTATTTACCCAGTGATGGGTGTGGGGGTAAACTGTCCTTGAGATACTCATCTATTGCTTTGTTGGCGAGACCATGTTCATCTAGGCCATCTGTGGCTCCAGGGGGCAGACATGTTGATTAGATGTCACTCAGAAAACAGCAAGGGGATGCTCTGAGTGTGTCTGATCACCACTGCTTCCTTCTCTTCCCTCTTTTCATGCTCCCTCCATCCCTCCAAACTTAATAACTTAACTAATGTGTCTACTTGAGAGAACTGTGTTGGCGCTAGATGTATTTGTGAAGGAGTGCAAGCGATTAGGATTTTGGAGAGTGTGTGGGACTGCACATGTTTGCAGAAAACATGCGCACACTTTACCCCATGGATGACTCTCCCGAGTGAAGGGCAGTGGATTACAGGCCAGCAAAGGCTTAGCATGTAATTCAAACCATTTATAATCACATTTGTACTCCCTTGAGGCCAAATCCCACCTGATTAACATGTCAGTCAATGGGGGCGGCACCTGCTGTATTGGTGCTGATCAGAGACAAGCAGGGACACACACAGGTGTAAATGAAAGTGGATTGGCTTATGTCATCATTTTGGTTATATAATAAATGTATAGTTACAAATGGTGTTTCAGGAGCTTCATCCCATAGTAGATTTTATTTTTTATGCACAATACGTGCAGACTAATTCACTAACAATCATGTATCTATTAAGTACAGTGCATTTATTTACACCTACATCCCTAAAACAATTCTGTTTCATAGTCTTCATCCATTCTACGCTGAAAAGCCCTGCAGCCAAACATTTAATGATATAAAAGATTACACACAGACACACACACTCACACACACATGAACAATGGATTAAAAAAGAAGTGCGTCACGCTAATCTTTTTCATACTTAGGAGGCTCACAGAGTCTGCCGTTGTAGCTTAATTTAATGTGACTCTAATGACATTCCTGGATGATCCTGTATGTATTTTAGGATGCCGTTTTGCTGGTTTTATTAAATAAATGGTCCTGATATATACTGGCATAGTCGAGCCAGTGATTATCTTTCATACATGGGAAAGACTTTCTGGGAAACTGGTCACAGCTTACCAGACAGAACCTACTCCAATACGTCTCTACGGGCTCAGCGTTCTTTTCATCTTCAGTGCAGGCTTAGGGCTTCAGCTACAGCTGCATGACCCCAGTCAGCTGACAGGACTTTCACATTATAGCTGATGACAACAACAGTAAAGGTCAAAAGGCAATTTGTTGCATTGTAGCAGATATCTGGATTGGGACACGCTGTCTTACTACTTGCTTCATTTTGACACAAATGTGTTGAAATATGGGATGGCGAAAATAGCAGGGTGTGCATTTTTCAATCTATTTATTTCAGTAAATACAAATGTATTAATATGCTTGGTTATTGTCCAAGTCTGTTTAGAAAAAAATTGTGACACTGTGTAAAAAAAAACATAATGCATGAAATGCACACATTTAGCTTAGATATGTACCTACGCCAAATCAGTATGCAGTGTACTCTGAAGCTACTTCAGTATGTAGAACAGCAAATGAACACATCAATTTATGCAGCTTCTGCTGCTCAGCACTGATTCAGACTGTCCTTTGTTCAGTAGTACATTTATTACGGATTCCAAGTTGTTCAGTGGTGGTTCAGTACAAACTAGACTATAGACACGATTCAAATAAGGTTAACAGCTCAGCAGCCTATACTTAATGAAACAGTGATTTCATTTCTGTGACTTGTGCTGGCTTTTATGAGGCTTTTGATGTGTTATTAGCCTTCTGGCAATAACGTCTTTTATTGTGTATCACAGGTTCATTTTGATGATTGTTAAAAAAAATTGTTCAGTGATATTATACACTGAATGCATGTGTTTTTAAAAGCTTACCGTTAATGCAAATTGTACCTCTATATTTTCTGTGATCAGTCACAAACCTATGTTGCAACACCGAGCAACCAACTGATTAACCAATACCAGACATTTCAAAACAAATGAAATACTGTAAGATTTGACCTCACAAATACATGAAAAGGGGTAAACAATGTTATTATTAAGGCTGGCTAAAATCAAAACAAGCAGTTCTAAATGTGGTCTGACATGGTCTCTGCCACTGAAATGATCTGAGTCATACATGTGTCAGATGCACAGCCTCATTGTGGACGGTCTGCCGGCACATTCACTGCGTGCTTATTGTGGGTTTTTTTTTTTCCTTAACAGTGATGAGAGAAGCTTGCTACATCACACACACCACAGGCTGAAGACCTGACGTGCCTGAAGAATGGCCTTGTTCCAAGGAGGCAGGAAAAAGAATTAAGTGCGGTAGTGGGTGGAGTTTTTGACAATTCTTGTCCGTATGCATAAAAATGACCCCAACTGCAAAATACAGGAATGCTGGGCTGACCAATAAGTGTCTAAACATTTGAGTAAAGACTGCTTCATTCTTTTTTCTATTCTTACACCTGAGCTAAAAAATTAAATTCACATACTCTGTGAAAATAAAACTTAAGTTACAACAAAGTAAAAAAGCTAGGTATGTGTGAACTGGTCCCTGCCTGCTGTGCTTGTCACTTACATTTAACCCTGCCTTCCTTTATAGGTTGAAGGTGTGATTAGAAAAATGTCACATGAGAATGAACCTACAACAACTTTCTTGGTTGATTCCACCAGTGTGTGACATGCTGTTAACAATTTTTGTCAATTCAGATTTTTTTTAAAATTATAACTGACAGCATACAGAAACAAAAAACATACTTTTCTATTATTTTCAAAATAAAAGAAATGATTAAACTGAATATAATTTCCCACATGGTGCAGTACGTTGCAGGAACTTCTCTTACTTAAACAAATGAAAATACTCTGAAAGCACTCTGCTACTTGAAAGTAGTACAAATTGCTGTACACCCACCTTTACCTGACACACTTCACCAAGCAAAAGCAGGTGCAACAGAACAAATGTGAGTTTCTTACATCATTTTCCAGTAGGTTTATGAATTTCACCACATAAAAAGACATCAACCCTTTCCTCCTTTTGATTTGTCCCCATAATATTCCTCATGACTGCTTTGATGCTCTGACTGCTCATACTGAGGCTGCTGGCTTATGGCTAGCCTAAGCTCTGGATAGCTTTAGCCACATTGCCTTTGTCGGCTTCTTTAAAATGTCCATGGCCAGCTGGATGAGGATGATTTAAGTATCTGATTAGATTTCATGTTTGGAACATGTTTGTGGTGGTGCCCGAGCTGTTTACTTTGTGCCTTAATTCAGAGTGAGGAGCTTAAATGGTAACAACATGTTAATGTACGGCTATAAGTGTGCGTGAGACTTTTTGCCTGCATGCCGCACATGCATGAAATGGGCCGGCTCATAATCAGATTAAAGCTCCTGTAAAAACATGAGCTAATGATCTACCGTGGTCCTTAATTCAGGTATGATAAACCCTTTTTTTATACTCATAGTAGATCTTTTATGGATAGTATAATGAATGATGTATTACAGAAAACTGTTGGTTGATGCACACACACACATTCTTGCAGTGCTGTTTTCAGCCCCTGGGACATTTCAGAACAAACCCAAAAGCTTCTTTTGCCCCCTCTGCACTCATTTTCTTCCTAAGCTCCCTAATCCTTTTATAGTTCGACAGAAATACTCGACTAAATCAACCAAAACCCAACTATAAAAAGAAATTGCTCCAAAACCCATGCACACTCCCAAAAATTATCTAGCCCACTATTCACAAATCTTACATCTTTTCATTGGTGCATTTTGTAAAAACTCAAGCGCTCGGCATAAACACTGCAGCTTAAAACAAAAATTAATCGATTAAACTAGGCAGACCAGTCTTCACAAGATCCTGTATACTCCACTGGTTTGCGACCTTTTGCCCCCAGAGATATATCACTATTGTGCTGGAAGTTGCAGCATTAAACCAATTCAGTACTTACAACAAACTAAAAGCTGTAACAATAAAAACATCCTCTGAGCCTGCTGTTCCAAGATAAAACATTTTCCATCAGGCAAGACAATCTTCCAGCGCACAAAAAGCCAAGACAATAAATGTTGAGCGTCAACAGCAATCAGTAACTTGGAAAAGACAAAAACAAGCGCTATATTTGTCAGTATTCAAACCTAATCAAACCACACAAGAACTTTCCCTGTGTGAAGGCAGGCTTTTGAAATGACATTAACATTTGGCTTCATTATCCTATTCTTAATAAAGCAAATAATAAAAATAAAACACAAACTATTCAGTATCATGTTAAATAAGCTTTACACTTAAAAAACAAACAAACATTGGCACTGGTTCAGGCCACTTTCTGAGAACAGCCATAACATAAGGGAGAGCAAAGTAGAGCCCCTCCCTGTGTTGTTTGTTTTCTTGCTGGAGGTGGACAGGCTCTGACAGTCAGCCATGCATGCAAGGCCAGTCTGCTGTAATTTAAAGGCTCAGTTGTTTAATAAGCTAGGTCTTAATTTGTTCATAGTGCTTGTCCTCAAAAATACAGGGCGAAGCTGAGCGAATATTCAGTGAAGAAAAGGAATGTGTGCGCTGTGAGGTTTGTAGCGAATAAGCACATCACATGTAGCCTAATCATACACATGCAGATTGGCAGTGCTAACTAATTAGTTTTTATGCACCTCTGTGACATTAATACACACCATACTGTACACCTTTTGTTTGGACAATATAAAATGCTGTGTGCAAAAAGAAAGTAAAAATCTTGACTGCATTTGTGGCACATGCTGAAGGAAACAATCCTCCACTAATCTCTCTGGATTAACCATTTCTGCTATAAATTCTCAAATTGCTTAAATACAAAACAACCGGGCACTTCCTGAGCAAACATTTCTAAACTAAAATAGAACAAAATGTCAGTATTTTTGTAGGAGACGTTAGTATGAGTAGCCCTGGGACAGATTGGTGACCTGACCAGGGTGTACCCCCACTTTTGCCCTATGGCAGTTGAGATAGGCTCCAGCCCCCACGCGACCCCGATCTGGATAAGCAGAAAAAAAATGGATGAATGGAGCTACTCTGAGTCAAACTGAGTTTTGGCAGCACTCTGGGAGTCCAGAAGGTGTGGACCCTGTTATTGTAATAGAAATACACAGGATCCCCTCCTTCCTGCTTAACTAGAAATCACGAGCGTAATTCACTTTTTAGTTAGCACTAGACAGCAACACTGCTGATGTCTGGTGTTGGGTGAATGCATTCCAAAGTAATCTGTTACTGTAATGTACTAAATTCAGTCCTTACATTAAAGTTACAATTATGTCATTACAAAGTTTCTTCAGTTAACTGCATAATGGGTGGATAGAAAAAAAAAACATCAAACTTTTTTGTCTTCCTGTGCACTTGTGCTACAATCAGCTGACTATTACTTTGTCTGCTGGGAGGACGAAAATGGTGGAGCAGTCTGCAACTTTTGAGGAGCGACTGCAACAACTGCATTGTACTGCTAACACAACATCGGCTCAGACAGCATGCTAACACAAAGCTAGTGAATAATCCAGAGTGATGTTAAACCTGACCCCAGTCCAGCAGCCAGATCCAGAACTTCAACAGGTAACAAAAGCAGTGATGAACAGTCAGCATCCATTTCTACCTGTAAATGTTTTTACAGTAGAATCACTCTGGCAATCGCTTTGTAGTCTCTTTGGCCTGGACTTTTCTTAGTGTTCGACGGTTCTGTGTTCAAAGTTAAACACTAAAAGAAATATCTTGTTGTGTCCTCATTAGGATATGGGCTTGTGTTAGCATGTGAGACTGTAGCCTAAGGTTTATATATTAACTTATAATGTTATGGAATAAAGCAAAAGTATCAGAAGGAGTAGCGTAATGAATTACTTTCTCCAGTGAGTAAATAAGTAACATACTGCATTACTTTTAAGAAAAGCAACTAGTAATGTGTAATACTTTTTTTGAGCAGCGACCCTAGCACTGTTGATGACACGTAGCATAGTCTACATAACATGTACTATAAACACACAAATACACATAGGTTGGGCTCCCATGAGGCACTGCACATCCAGTATTTTCCCCTTGAGGACAAAAAATGTTCCATGTTGTTTATAAAAAAAAAAGCTTTCCAAACAGCATGAACAGCATGAATGATCCAGCAAAACATCCCAGAATCAAAGAGCCCAACCAGGCAAATAGGTCAGGTAGCCGCAGAGATAATCATTGCATAGGATTCCACTGTGCTCTCCTCAAATTATTTGGCACTCCAAAAGTGTGTGCCAAAAGATTTAAGGCAATTAAACCAAAATTGTCATGCAGGAGGCACGTTCAGGCATGGTGGTCCAGCTACCACACTGGTACAAATGTCTTCACATAGAGGTGCATTGTCCTTTTAATGACAGAACGACAACATTTGCTGGAACCTGTGAGGTAAGTTAATTGGGGTTTTTTTTTTTTGGTAGTCAAAATTTCCTGTTTTTTATATGTGGTCATCTTGTAGTCCAAGCATTACTGACAAAGTGATCAGTAGTATAGTTTTGCACAGTCTTTTTGGAGATCAAAAGGGAGAACACAGAAATGCATAATGGAAATCAACGGTTCTCATTTAGTGGCAATTTAGATTTTCATTATCTTTATCTTTATCTGCTACTGTGACGAGAACAGCATGTCTTAGCTGGGATATCTGCTGGCTACATCAGCAGCTCATAAGTGAAGTGGGCAGGTCCCTAATTTCAACGTTAATGGGAGCAAGTGTAGCAACTAGCATATGATATGAAAAAGTGGTAAATATATTAGAGGGTTGCCAAGGCAACCAGAACCTGGTGTGTCCACGAGTGACTAAATGTCAGCTACAAGGTAGTGGGTGACCAGTAAACTGCTTCATAAGTGGATGGGGTTCAAGTCCTCAGACAACAGCCAATGGGTTCACAGGCTGGTCTGTAGGACCATTAAAAAACCTTTTTGGCAGTTGGTGTTAGGTGGTAATTAACGGTGAGTATTAGGAGCTTCAGCTGGTGCAAAGGAGAGACAGATGTCCACTTTTACAATCGTAACAACGTCTCACCAAAATAAAATTACAATATGCATCCATTAAAAAAGACGGCTGAATTGTGATTCCAGCTATATTCACTCTATATGGTCGGAATCATAGCGATATATGCAAAAAAGATCACTCAAAGAGTACATTAAGAGCAACAGAATGTCTGTTATTCTCTTTTGACTTCAAACCAGTGTACAGCCTTCAACTTGGTGCTGCTGCTGCTTTCTGCTGCTCGCTGTCACTGGCTGAAAAGAGCAGTCACGAGAGCTGCAGGAGGAAAAGCAAGACTTCAGTTGCACCATTCAGACTTTTTCACTGGGTTTTTTTTGGGGGGGGGGGTCACTGAAAAGGATTGAAAAGTTGTTTGATCTTGTAGCTAAGTTGGCAACAAGGGTGTTATAATCACTACTGTGAGAGAAATCAGATGCTCAGACTGAGATAGTATATAATTCCAAATTTAAAATAAAATCCCAACTCCAAATATCTACCCAGTGAATGAATATCTGAAAGTCTTTAATCATGGTCTAAAATATTAGACTGAAGTGCATAAATCCCACTGAACTTTGCATATCCCCTAATGGCCTTAGTCCCATCAACATGCAAAAGTTCTCAGATTTTTATTAAATATTGCCAATTTACTAAATCTCCCTCTAGCACCATGGCATCCACATTTATGGTTTTGTCTGAAAATCTCAAATACTGATGTACAGTAACATTTGACACACAATCCTGCTACCCAACCAACACATAATGAAGCTGCTACTAATATGCCTCTAAGTCTTGTTTCATTTTGTTTGCTAATGATAACATGTCACTTACTAACTTTGTAAACATCTAGTGAGAAAATGTAGCTGAGCTGAGTTAATATGTGAAATTCAGTAATGCATTGGATGAAAACCTTCATGTGTATTCTTTTTTAAACCTCACTTTTATTTCAGTTCTGAAAAAAAAAACCTAGATAGATTTTGAATGGATCTGTTCACGACCAGTGTGATTATCTGAATGCTCATGCTACTTGCCAACAGCTTTAATTTGGGAGTTAGAAAACGCGTTATCTTCTGTCTGCATCCAAATAAAGCCCTGGGATCAGATGTTTAAGACAGATACAGATTCCAATTTCATTTTTAATTCATTGTAGTCAAAGTGCACACATTTATTTGGGGCAACTAAAAACTCGGTTATCTTTACTGTCACTATTCTGGATGTGTTTCTGTGACACGTTACTGCTCCACCTCATTTCCATAATCCTTCAGATAAGGGAAAACGACAGGTAACATCCCTGAGCTGAACATTAAAATTTTCTGACTGAATACCGTTGCAATAACAGTTTCTGATAATCACACAGTGAATATGGTGACTGGTGTTTTGCCTACAGCTGGTTGGCTGACAGCACTTTACTAAGTATGTGGAGGCTGCCAGATGCCTAATACATTTTTATGTTTTGCAGTCTTTTGACTAATTCATTAAAGCCTTTAATGTTGTTTGTCCCTAACACATGAACTACACAGTAACGGGGAAGTCGGGGGGGGGGCATGTGTGCAGTTACACATACACGGCTGTAACGCTGCAATAAACCCAAATCTGCTCTCTTCAGATCCTCTCTGGCCTTGAAAGCACACAGCAATCGAGCAGAGTGAGATAATAATGAATAGAAACCTGCATTGCTGAGCACTTTGCAATATAATCTACAAAACAATCGAGTGAGGTAGAGATAGAAAAGGCAGGGAGGCAGAGAAAAGGAATGACCCCTCAGAACTGCTGAAATAGCACTGCAGGCTGAATGATTGCACAGCTACTCCACAAAAAAAAGAAAGATTGAGAGTGAGATAGAGAAGTAATACACTGAATCTTCTTGTTTATGCTCTCTTTTACCGTCTAACCTCGCTGTAGAAAGCGTTCAGCATTATAATGAACTTCACAGAGGGGTACCCTCTTTTCAGGCTTTTTCCACTGTGTCCCAATCAACGGTATATTTTGTGTACATATCTGTTTTCTGTCTAATTGCTGTGCCCTTCCACCTCATTGTCACTTCCTCCTCTCCTCGCTTCTTCTCTCTCTCCTTGTTTCTCTCTCTGGGTGATGAGTCAGGGAGCAGCAAGGGGTCCAAGATATTTGCATCGGTACCTCGCCTCATTTCCTTTCCTAATGGGAGACATGGGAGCATGGCAGCAAACAGAAATGGGGGCTGAAGAGTAATAGATAGGTGGGTGGAGGGGTTGAGAAAGCAAGAGATAGACAGTTGAGGGAAAAGAAATGCCATAAAAAGAAAAACTGGATGATGAAGGGTGCTCAAGTAGGTTGGTGCTCACTGGAAAACATATTACCATTAAAATGGCAAACAGCCAGCATTGCAAATGATGTGCATTTTCATCTGTGAGTCATTTGTAGCCTAAGTGTGTTGATTAAAACAGAGGTAACACTGATTCATTGCTGCTTGCGCTCAGTGACAAGATCAACCTAGACAACCTCCTCTCCACCTCCTCTTCGAGATGCTCAAGAGCTCACTGATTCATCCACTCTGCTAGTGCCGCAGTGTTGTTGGTTCTACATGTGTGTGTGCAAGCATGCATGCGTGTGTGATGTGTGCTTTTTGGTGGTGGGCAGTCAAGCACTTCTCACTGGTTCACTCCAGTACAGGAGGAGAGGCCCACACATCATCCCCATGACAACACTACGCTCGCTTGCCAATATGAACACCTCTACCTATCTAAGTCATTAGGCAGCCAGCCACCGATGCATTACCCATTATCAGATGTGCATAATAAACAGCTAGACCTGCAGGAAAATATGCACAACAAACAAAGCAATAAAAAAAACCAACAACTTTTGAAACACAATATAATTTAGACTGTTCAAAGACCTACATGTCAGCTAATGGGAATGAGAAAACACAAAAACAGGCGCAATAGGTCTCAGTCCCTGCCTGCCACTATTCCCTGCTGTGGGACTCTATCATCCAGCTGCAGGAGGTGATTTGGACCTGGAAGCATCCCTGTTTGCCATCCATCTGGTACTGCAGTGCTGGGGATGGATTCAGTGTATGTGTGCTTCTGTTTGCAGCAGTGGACGACTGCGTGCCAGACCCCTGGGCTGGCACCACTCTGTGCAGAGCCGAATGCTAGCGTTATTGTTCTCCAGGGGGAATGAAGTTTGTGTCCCTGCACAGCTGAGTGGGCTACAAGCTGAAGAGAGAGAGGGATTGGTGTGGGGGGTGTGTGTGTCTGGGGGGGGGGGCATGAAGGGTACGCCTGGAGGGATGACAGAGGGAGTAGCCAACCATGGAAGTTTTTACTCAGGGTAATGCCTAGGGCGACTGTTAGGGGAAGGAAGGGAGGAACTGTACACACTTGGAAACAAACATCCGGCACAAGCTTCTGCTTTGTCACTACATTATAATGAACATGATCACCTTCATTCCAACAGCCAAGCTTTGCAGCTGCACACAAACTGAGTAATGACATTGCATGAAACCACATTTACCCCAATGGATTTTGAGTCTTATTTCTTTCCAGTTCTCATGTAGTAACACTTAATAGATTATCTTCTTGAAACGGCCAGTATACCACAACAGAAGAGTTTAAGTGTTTCTTAGGTGATCAAACAGCTTTGGAAACCCCACAATTTCCATATCTTTCCAAATCTGCCATCCTGCATTCAAAAACACTTCATGCTGGCAAGGTGCAGAGAGTAAAAAAGTATGACGGATTTAAAATTTTCATCTGAGCACTTGTTTTTCAGTACATCTTTTACAACTGCAGAACTGTACAAATGTTTTAGGCACTAAAACTGGATGCTTCAAATAATAATATACTTGCACGCAGATTTTCAACTTACATATACAGGTGGGTTGTTTCAAGCATACTGGAGACCCTGCCACTAGTTTTCTCAGGACTTAGGCTATGCTAGTCTGAGATTTCATAAAGAGATAGAAGCAACTGACTTGGTAATGTAGAAGTCAGGGCTCTGCGAGGGCCATGTGAGCCGGATTTGTTTTTCCAATCCTGATAGAGAGTTCCTTTTAGCCGTATTCACACATGAACTCCACACTGTGTTGAAAGAATCTGGTCCGGTAGTTGCATTTTTCTCGCTTTTAGCACACAGCAGGAGATATTCCAAGGACTCACACAATCTCACTACTTTGGTTTAGGCAAAGGGTGGCGCCTGTAAAGAGCATACAAATGGCCGGACACATGACATCCCCCCCGACCACTGTGAATTCCCCAGACAATTACTTGCTCTATTTTCACATGAGCTCAGACATCACACAGAATTTGTGATAGGGAGTTGGCAAGGTAAAGTCTGTTAAATACAGACAAGGACACCTGTGATTTCACATATAGCTCCATCAAGCAATGTCAAGAAAAGTTCGAGTTTATTAGAACCTGACAGCTACGATTTTTAGTTCCCTAACATTTGCTGTGTGTGGTTATTTATTTACTCATTAGGCACTGCCCAACACGTGTTACCGACAGGAAAATTACAGAGTGCCCTTTGGTAGATAAACTGTTCAATGTCAACACTCATAATATGATTGAAAGGGGTTTCTACCATCTCTTCTTTACTTTTTAAATTTTCATATATCAGCCATTATAAATGCCAATACTAATAAATCTGCAAACAGCTAATATCACTCAGGCTCTAAAATTTCTAAAACTGTTTTTAGATCTAGAATTAATTTTAGTCTTAAGATCATTCCCAATGGTGCAATCACAAACGATAATAAGCACAAAAAAACACCTCACCTGCAATTATCCATTTGATAATTCTAGCACAAGTTAAGGTTAGACAGGAATAACCAGGAAAACATGTAACATTTTGTTGGACATCATAAAGGAGATTAAAGCCAGACAACACGTTGGGTAAACAGAATAGTGGGTTGACCAGCAAAGCAAAACATGCAACTTGGGAGTGTGTTACCACTGTAGTGAATTAGGTGAGGCAAAAACACAAAAAACTGCAAACTTTGCCACATGCTTGGATGCATAAAACTGCAATACCCATAACAGGCAGGAAAATCCTTTGCATTACCAATTCAAGGTCAAAGCAAGTTTGGAGTACTTATATATGTCTTTCTGCTTAAGCTAGACTTGAGCTCAAAACAGATTGTAAATCATTTTTATAAAGGAGGCCTGAGTGCTGGAGTGCATGTGTGATAATGGCTCTTGACTGAATGTGCATGCAAGGTGGTTGTTATTCTGCACAATGAATTAGCGACCATCTCTCTGATGGTATAATTATGACAAGTGATAATTTGATGCTGCTGCCTGATGGACAAGGAGAAACAGGTAGTGCATCTGAAAGAGTTTATAAACCATTTAACTCGAAAATTAATTAAGATGAATAAAACTTTTAATGAGTACTGTACTTCAGTGACATTGTCATGTCAATACAGTACAACATCATAAACTATAAACTATTGTACAATCACTTTTTTGCCAAGCATAACCCAGGATTAAGCCCTATATCTACAGTGCATATCCATGTCTTTCAAACTTTGTTGCACAGGCTTTCTGTCAAAATATTGACATTTGTTAGTTGACAACTGACAGTTGAATGTATCTTTATGTATTAAATTTGTTGGACTTCTCCTTTATTATTCTTTATCGTGGCTGATCCCACTGAGTGCTCTGAGAGCAAGAAGCAAAAAAAAATCGTTAACATGTGAGATTGCACTTTAACTCCCTGAGATGCTCATAGATACTTGTTCCCAGTTAAAACAATTATCTCCTCACTCCTTCTTTAATGGAGATTGACATTTAAATGAAGTAGTTAATGTGTGCCAAGGACAGAGTATGCCATGTTAACAATTAAAATGCTGCTTAATGGAGCATGCCAGAGCTATTTTGAGTGCATGTTGTGGGAGACTGAATAGTGCATACTCTATTAGTCAGAAACCAGAGCGAATCCCTGAAGTGGGCCAAGGTCAGAGCTGCTCCTTCGTTTCTAGGTTAGCTGCTCATCATCCAGGCACTTCAAAACCCTGACAAATATCATTAACATAAACACCAACCTGGGAGAAGGCTTTTAGCATACAAGGAGTGGCCATCGAGGATGTTCTGTCGTTTATGTAACACCTCTTTTGGCATGTTGAAAAGCAAGGGTTAGCAGGTTTACGTGCAAGCTGAGAAGTGCCCTCAGGGCCCATTGCTCATCTCTTGTAAAGACAGGCTTCCTCTCACTCTTTACTTACTATTTTTCCTGATATAAAGACTTATTTTCTCACTGTTGCAAAATTTGATGAACTTGGCTCATGCACAGGGGCTTAGGAGATCGAAATGGACACATGAAGTAAGCAAAAGCAAAAAAAGCAAAAAAAAAAAAAAAAAAACAGGAGTTAGCAGTCAAAATGAGATGCTCTAGCAGGGCTACTTGTCTCCATGGGGTATGTGTGGAAAGGAGGGAACAAGATCAAGCAAGAGAGAGAGCGAGCGAGCTATGCCAGAGGAAGGTGGAGGAAGAAGTTAAATACCAAAAGTACAGAGCCCCAGTGTGTTTCCTTCCCACCAATCCTGTCCTTCTAACTTCAACCCCCTGAAGGCTCCAGTGCCCCTCTGTCCTGGGCCAGTGGGGGAACAAGGCTGTTCTCTGTGCTCTTGCTACATTTTGAGGGGTCAGCCCCCCCCCCCCCCCTCTGCAAGCAGGTTTTCTTGAGTATGATTTTGGGGTTAAATGTGAGCGCAGGGCTGTGTGTTCATGTGCCACAGTAAAGTTTACCATGAAGGAGGAGTGCCTTGAAACAAGCTGTGAAGTGGGCAGGCTGTCGAGACCTAGCACGGGCAATGACTGAGCACAGTGTTGTGAACATTTAACAAGTTCCATCCTGCTTTCAAGACGATTTTCTGCAATCTTATTAAAGCCCTCAAAAAAATGTTTTAAAATCATACAGATAAAAGGAAAAGATTGTCTACAGGTTTCATATTTCATACTTCATTCTGTCTGAAAATGCTTGAAGGTTCAAACATTTAAGTCCAGACAGAGTTTAGATCTCTATTTCGTGAATTACCATAGGTATGCAGTAGCTGGAGTTAGAGAAGATATAATATTACATAATTAAACCAGCACTTGTAACTCAGCAGCAATTATATAAATTTTTATTGCTGCTTCTCACCTCGAATGCTATGTAGAGTGGGGAACATAAAGATTTGATCTCCTGCTGGATTTGAAAGTCTGCTCACTTACAAGGAAATGAACAGTCTCTTGTTTTTTATTATAGTTTAATGAAGAAAGACTGAATATCAACCAAAAATCCAGAAAAAAAAACCCACATTACATAAAAGTTATAAATCAATTCGTATGTCATTGAGTGAAAAAAGTATTTGATCCCCTAAAACCCACCCAGAATTCTGGCTCCCACAGATTATCTGTGTGCCCATATGATACACAGATTGCAATCAAACAGTCAATTACAGATACTCCTGATCTCATTACTGTAAAGCACACCTGTTCACATAATCAATTTCTTCCATTCCAACCTCTCCACCACCATTGGCAAGGCCAAAGAGCTGTCAAAGGATGTCAGGGACAAGATTGTAGACCTCCACAAGGCTGGAATGGGCTACAAGACCATCAACAAAAAACCTGGCCAGGAGGTGACGACTGCTGGTGCAATTATTCGAAAATGCAAGAAATATAAAATGACCATCAATCAGTCTGTAGCTCCTTGCAAGATCTTGTCTCAACGGTTGAGGATGATCATTAGGAATGAGGCGGATCATCCAAAACTACATAGGGGGAGCTTGTTAATGATCTGAAGGACACTGGGTCCACAGTCACGAACACCATTGGTAACACACCATGCTGTAATGGATTAAAATCTTGCAGCACTCACAAGGTCCCCCTGTTCAAGAAGGCACACGTACAGGCCCATCTTAAGTTTGTCAGTGAACATCTAAATGATTCAGAGAAGGCTTGGGAGAAAGAGCTGTGGCCAGATGAAACTAAAACCGAGCTCTTTGGCATCAACTGGACCTGCCGTATTTGTAGGAAGAGAAATGCTGTTTATGACCCAAAGAACACCATCCCCACGGTGGTGAAAACATTATGTTTTGGGGTTGTTTTCTGCTAAGGGTACAGGATGACTTCACTGCATTGAAGGGCCAATGGACAGGGCCACGCACCATAAAATCTAGGACAAGAACCTCCTTCCAGTGCCCATCTTCAGTGTTCCTTCAGAACACTGAAGATGGGCAGTGGATAGGTCTTCCAGCAATGATCCAAAAGGCATACCACCAAGGCAACAAAGGAGTAGCTAAAGAAGAAGCACACTAAGGTCATGAAGTGCCCTAGCCAGTCACAGACCTCAACCCTATAGAAAATCTGTGGAGTGAACTGACGCTCTGACTTGCCAAGTGGCAGCCAAAAAAAAAAAACTATAGAATTTAGAGTTTCTGTAAAGAGGAGTGGGCCAAAATCCCTCCTGAGATGCGTGCAAACCTGAGGACCAACTACAAGAAACATCTTACCACTGTGCTTGCCAGCAAGGGTTTCTCCACCAAGTACTAAGTCATGTGTTGCTCAAATACTTATTTCACTCATTGAAATGCAAATGAATTAATAGCTTTTATGCAATGTGTTTGTTTCTGCTTTTTTTTTTGATACTCTGTCGCTCGCCATTAAAATAAAACTACCATAAACATCAGAAACTGTTCATTGCTTTATGAGCAAAGTTAGCAGGGGATCAAATAATTATTTCCCCCACTGCATTTAACTTAACATGAACATATTGCTCTCATTTTAATTTTTTAATTTTTTATTCTATGGCTCCACTGGAGTAGCTTTGTGTGATTCATGGTTCAAATACTACTTATTTATCTTGTACTGCAGGAGTATTCAAATACAATTTCAAGAGGTCTAGTCAGACAAAATTTCATGAGGCCAAAGTCCAGAAGTCCAATAATTTAATGTGATATTTTATATAATAATAATAATAATAATAATAATAATAATAATGCCTTCGACATATATAGTGCTATATATATATATATATATATATATATATGATTTTACATTTTTGTTTAGCTTTCATTAGTTTTAGTATTAGTTTTAGTTTTTCATACTTTGTCAGGTGCAAGAGTGACTATTGTGTAATAAAAACTCGACAAAAGATACCATTTAAAAAATTGCATTCAACAACCAACTGTTCACAAAATAGCAGCATTACGTGCTTAATGTGTGTAATATTAAGGACACACATGAACATCAACAGGGAGAAACATAAAGAAAAACATGAACTCCCAAACTCAATAAACTCTGCAATAAAGTTCAGCGTCAGTGCAGTACACGTGGTGTATAACATCAGAACACAGCGAATGTTTGACAAAAACAACCTGAACTCTTTGAAGGAGTCAAAGCTCAAATCCAGCTGCATCCTGATGTTATCCACCACATGAAGTTGCTTCTGTTTTGGAGCTCCTCACAGAGCTAGCTTGGTTAGATGCTCCTAATTAGACTTGCAGGGTCTTTGTGGCCTCTTTACACAACCTACGAAGTGGCCGACCTCATGTCCGCATTTATGGTTGTCTAGCTGGATTATGTGTGTTAATTACCTTGTGGTCGCCTGCTGGTGTTTTTTGGCTGCAAACATATTTGTCCCTGTTTTTCACTCCCTTCATTCCCTCAGTCCATTCCGATAGTTTCAGCAGTCTCCATCCAGGAATTTGTTGACATTTGTGAGTCCTTATATTGATGCTTTGATTATTCCTGATTGTTATTCTCTGACTGAAAAATTCAAACACTGTGGCGAAAAGTAGCTGGAAATACACAAGGACTGAACAGGTTAATCACAACGTTGTGGGCTGCATGGACCCGACAGGTAGTCACGTTTTTCCAGAGGTTCACGTCAGGTTACGTGTGTAGCCGTTGTGCGCTTCTCAGGTGGACTTTGATGTTGGTGGTTTTCCGCTTGAGAAGTGCTCCGCACATGTTTTCATCATCCACAACAAGACACTCGCTTCTATCTGTCTCGCTATCATACTCAAAGAAACCCCTTTATGGGACTCTGGTGCTTTCTCGGCAGACTGCTGCTAATACTTTGCGGACTAATGCGGTGAACACACACACACGCATGCACACAGCTGCAGCGCTCCCAGCTTAAACTGCTAGAGCGGAAAAAAATGATTTCATATCAATCCACAAGGGTTTTGAATAAAATAACGAAAACGAAGGTCATTTATCTATAATTTCAGTTAGTTTTAGTTAGTTTTGTAAACTCACAATACAGTTTTAGTTATTGTTTTTTCCTTTTAATTATAGTTTTTAGTTATTTCAGTTAACGAAAATGTTTTTTTAATTTCAGTTTTCGTTATTTCATTCGTTTTCGTTAACTATAATAACCCTCTTTGTTACAAAGTTGTTACAATGTTACCAGCCGGCAGGAACCAGCTTGGTGGTATCACGTGGCATGGCCAAACTCACATGCAATTGGTCAGTGGGTTTCCTTGGACGCTTCACCACTACTGTAGGGACTGTAAAAGCTGCGCCGGTAAACCAGAAAGAGCTCAACAAGATTTTAAGTGGTCATTTCTGTTTTGGTATTAGGTTCAGGTCCGCATGAGCCATCATTTCGGTCCGGATCCGGACCGAGGCCCGCCTATTAGTGACCTCTGTTGTACTGGAACTAGCTGGGTGAGGTTGCCAAGTTCACAACCAAAGCTGGGTGCCTGAGATGAGCAAGATTTTTCATGTCAATTACATCATACAGAGCCAGGACTAGAGAAAAAGTTTCAAATGGAGACAGGCTTTCTTCATTATTTGATATACATACAACAACTTGTCTACATAAATATTTTTTTTAAAGTTTTTTATAGATTTTCATTCCTGTGAAGTAATGCTGGCATCTTGTTGGGACTATAGGTATACTAATATGTTATTAAACAAGAAGCAAATCTCTGTCAAGGCAGCTCACTCTTTGGGCAATATTTAATTTTAAGGAAATAGTATTATATTTTGTATATATTCATTTAGTTTGTTCATTTTAAACATACTTTAAGAAGCTCATGGTTCAGTGAAAATCAGATAAGAGTAGCATGACATACATTTACTTTGATTACACAAACATTATGTAGGAGTGGGTCATAGATAAGAGGTACTGATTTGTCAACAACTGGCGATGAATAACTTGAGTTTAGTATCTAATATTATACTACTGTCATGGTCCCGGGCCGGTGGCCCGGTGTCTTATGTTTTGTATTGTAGGTCTGCGTCCTTGTTTCCCTAGTGTTTCCTGTTTTATTTTGATAGTCTTGTGGTCTCTGTGGGTCTTGTTCAGTTTTGCTTCCTCCTGTCTCGTCTGTGTAATGTGCATCACCTGTGTTCCCTCATGTGTATTTAAGTCCGGTGTTTTCTGTGCCTCGTTGTCGTGTCATTGTGGTTGTTCCCTGCTGTCGTCCCTGCGTCTCTCCCTTTCCTGTGTGTTTTTCGTGAGGAGAGTTCCTGTCCGTGTTTTTGTGATTTTTGTAAATAAAGTGAGTGTTAACAGCACCTTCCCGGAGTCTGCATGTGGGGTCCTTCCTCCTTCCTGCCTGCACAGCAGCGCAACCCTGACAACTACAGTATGTTTCTAACTAGGCAGCTCTTTCTCTTGACAATACTTTCTTAAAGAGTTATCACATTTTGGAATCAACTTGAAAGAAAGGCAGATGTGAAATGTAAAAGTGAGATCAGATCAATTTATTGACCTTGAAGGAGAGGTCAGAGGTCAAATGTGGCATGATATTTTAAATCTTTATAGGTGCTTTCTATATGTCATCAATGCACACCACCCTTAAGAATCATAGAGTCTAAGTTAAAAGACTTGTTGTCCATTTTTGACAAATAAATCATTACGTTGACCTTGAAGACTTTGGTGGACATAAGCCAAATTTTAATGGATTGTTCACATGACCCCACGCTACACCACTACAAAGTTTTATCAGAATTCATTGAAGACTTTCTGAGCTATTGTGTTTACAAACAGAATGATAGGCATGCACGCACGCACACACACAAACGCTACCAAAAACATAACCTCCTTAGCAGAAATAATAAAACCGATTATAAATGACGTAACTCCAATTTTCCCACTTTTCAAAATCGTTCAGTGGATCAAATTGGACTTGCGGATAAAACAGTTCTGGCAGCCGGACAGCCCTGGTATAGAGTCTTTGGTTGTCAATTTGCATTTCAGAAGATGCTTAAAGTACTGAATGCCTTGATTGAGGTTGAACGGGTTTGCCACATCTGTGGTTAATCATCTTTGATTACTTGTCAAGAATCTGTCCTAGAATAGATCAGTGCTCACTCAAAAACTCCCCATGTAACCTATAATAAAACACTGCAGAAATTTCCATAATGAGACTGACATGGATATTTTTGCCACCTCAGCATAGGTGGGAAAAAAAGGTTTGCTACTGTCCAAAGATGAAAACTAAGCTATTACTTCTGTGATGCATGTTTGTGTGGGCCAAGTATGTCTAAGTTGGGGCTTATGTGCATTTACTGTCAATGTGAATTGTTTAGTAGACTGTGAAAAGGAATCAGCAGTCCTTATGTTCACTTTTTCAGATATATTTATATTTCCTCTTCACGTTTGCCATAAAAAACAGCAGATCCCCATGCGTTCTCTTTCACCACAGTTACCTAGCTATTAACTTTCTACAGAGTTTGGTGGTTCAATTTGTCTGAAAATGAAGACCGCGCTGTTTTGATTCACTGGGTTGCAGATCCTGTACCCCTGTATTCACTCCACAGAGAGAAATAAGACCTTGAGGAATCTCCTAACTCTTTTCACTATTGTACAGTGTTGAGCATAAGTATTCGTCATACTTACATGTTTTTAGATGATTAAACTCATTTTAATATTAGACAAAGATAACCTGAGTAAATACAAAATGCAGTTTTGAAATGGTGATTTCATTTTTTTAAGGGGAAAAATAATGGCCCTGTGTGACAAAGTAATTGCCCCCTACACTTAATAACTGGTTGTGCCAAATTTGGCAGCAAGAACTGCAATCAAGTGCTTGTGATAACTGGTAATGAGTCTCTTACATCACTGTGGAGGAATTTAGGCCCACTCTTCTTTGCAGAATTTGTTTAATTCAGCCGCCTTTGATGGTTTTCCAGCCTGTTTCACATTATGCCAAAGCATCTCCATCAGATTCAATTAGAGACTTTGACAGGGCCACTAGTTTTTGTTTTGTTTGTTTTTTTGAGCCATTCAGAGGTGGACTTGCTGGTGTGTTTTGGATCGCTGTACTGCTGCATAACTTGGATGCACTTGAGTTTCTGATGGCTGGATATTCTCCTCCAGGATTTTCTGGTAGAGAGCAGAATTCATGCTTCCATTCATTACGGCAAGTCATCCAGGTCCTGAAGCAGCAAAGCAGCCCAAGACCATCACACTACCACCACCATGTTTTCTGCTGGAATTATGTTCTTTTTATGAAATGCCGGGATGGAAACCTTCCAAAATGTAAACTTTCGCCCCCTTTGGTGCACAGAATATCTTTCCAAAAGTCTTGGGGATCATCAAGATTGTTTTTTTGGCAAACGTGAGATGAGCTTTTGCATTCTTTTCAGTCAGCAGTGGTTTTTGCCTTGGAACATTTTTGCCCAGTTTATTTTTTTTTATTGTTGAATCATGAACACTGACCCCTACCTGAGGCAAGTGAAGCCTGCAGTTCTTTAGATGTTGTTCTGCTTTTTTCCCCTAATAAATGAAATCATCATTTAAAATCTGCATTTTGTGTTTGCTTGGGTTATCTTTGCCTAATATTAAAATTTGTTTTATGGTCTGAAACATGAAACAAGTCTGAAACAAATGTGACAAATATGCCAAAAAAAAAAGACAGAATTTTTGAATATTTATAAAAGTCAACAGGCTACTGGATCGCAATGAGGTAGTGCGGTGAATGATAAGAAGAGACTGTGTGGACGCAGCAGTTTGTGTGCACTCTGTCAAAGGAAAGAGTGAGAAAGTCCAGCTGGAATTAGTGTAGTGAAACAGTTATAAATATTCAAACTGGAAATTTTTATATTTTTGACAGCATAACTACAGAAAAACTTGTAAACAGTTTTAAATAAAGAGTGTATATTTAAGCTTTATTTACTTGTTAGTGCCAGCAGACATCAGCTGTCTACTATAACCTTTTTGAGTTTTTTAATGCCAGTATCTGCACTTTCAGGTTTCTTTTTCCTAGCTTTGGCTGAACAAGGGATGTGTGGCTCTTCCAGAGAGCTTGTACATGCATTCCTTCACTCTCTTTATCTTGTGCTGTACACACTCTCTGACAGCAGTGCCTTTGCAATTGTTAACCCAATCCCAGTAGTCCCTATTTTGTCAGCAAAAATGCTCCCAGGAGCAGAGCTCTGAAAGATTCCCATTCTTCTCCTTACTGAAAGGAAAAAATATATGGTTCAATTATAGGGTCTATCAGGCAAGTATGAGTTTGGGATGGCCTAAACTGAACTGGGGGGAGACATAGTCAAACTGATAAGCATTGCACTACAAGTGGAGCCCTTTGTTGCTCAGTTTCTGCTGCCTCGCTGACTTAACATATGCAACCATACACTGATTCATCAACAGAAGCAGCCTTTTTAAAACTTACAAGTCAAATCAGGAAGTACTATAGAAGCAGTAACTTACCAAACAGGTAAGAAATGGAGAGAGACACGGTGAATCAATGCAGTTAACAGAAGTGATTTAGTGGATCAGCAAGTCGATTTGTGCGTCAGCTGTGTGAGTTAAGAGCTGATGTCTCCGGCTGCTGCTGCAAGGCTAAGAGGGATTTTAAACCGGAGGAAGTGGAGTTAATGTGGAATCTCAAAGAGTAGAGAGCTGGCCTTGCTTTCTTCATCCACTCGCGGCCCACCAGTTTGACACAGAGGATAAGAGGCCTCCAGCAGAGTGCAAACGCACATCACCCACACACACTCGTGCAACGCAGAAATGAAAATCACCTCAACTGTAAATGAGAAAATAGATAGAGGCAGATACTGCTGGAAGAAAAGTGCACACACTGATGGCACAAAGTAAACAGTGTGAAAGCATATTGCGACTGTGGAAAGAATAAACAGTCTCAGTTTTCTAGAACTGCTAAGCCTACATATGGAAACAGCTTGATAATCTGACTTTTAATCCAAGGCCAGGCCACCATTGATAGGTTTGCTAAGCCCTGGTTCATTGTGAGGATATGGGAGACGTAGATGAAAGAGGGCGGCTGAATGATATGAGCAATTCTGAGTCAGCTGCTACGTCAATAGTGGAGTCACAAGCCCATCTTCAGTACCAACAGTGATATGAGGCTATCTGGGGTGAGCTGAGCCTTACCCATCAATATCCAGCCTCCTCTCAACATAGCCTGTATGGTTCAATAAGAGACACAGTAAAACGAGAGTGTGTGCCTCAGTGTCAGCCCTCCAGGTGGTGGAGGTTACTGTGATCAGCATGGATTACACATCTTTCCAACCTGATCAATGAGAGATTGAGGTAGGGGTTGGTGGCTTGGTGGGGTGGAGGAAGCTTTGGTACCACCTCCTACAGGCTGTAATGACTCAGATAGCAGATATCCATAGCTGTTGGGGGCTGTTTGCTGTGCTGGAGAAAAAAACAGATGATCTTTTCAAAAGAAATGTAAGCTGAAAATACACAATCCACATATAACATATGGAGTTCAAGAAGTGAAAACCTTAAAAAACTGAGTTGACAGGCACGAGTAAAAGGTACTAACAGACTAAAAAGACTACTTATGTTCCCCCCATACTGGCTACTCTACACTAGTTCTTCCATAGTGTATATTTTTTCTCCTCAAAGACACAATCCTGAATAATCAGAACCCATCATATCTCAAAGACTTCACAGTACCATTTTATCCCAAAAGATCCCTCTGTGCAGGCTTATTTAATATATTTCCAGAGTTTTGAAAAGTGAAGTAAGGTGGCGTCTTCAGCTATCAGGTTCATCTCCTATGGAGACAGCTCCCAGTGTGGCCTTGGGGGGGGGGGTGAGGGATTTATGGTCTAAAGATCAGGTTTAGGCTGATGGGAGACGTCACATGATGCGCTAAGCATTTCTGCTCCACTTCCCCATTTTCATTCTCTGTGTGTTTACATGGCGCTGTTGCATACCATTAACTTGTCTACTCTCTGCTGTAGTTTGTGTTTTGAGCTCAGTGTGTTTCAGAAACTCTAGGTTCAAGTACAAAATCATTGTGACTGTTAAGAAAAATCACACTTCATGGATCTGTTTTGAGGTTCTTAAGCAGACTCTAAGGTGAAAGAAATCAGACACAGGTGAAACCAGTGAGGATGGGGAAGATAATCACAAGGACAGAAACCTGACACAGGCGGAAACAATCAGGGAATAGGATGGAAAAATGACAGAGAGCTGCAGTTCAGTGGACACAGAAGGAAATGAAAATAAGACAAAGGAATAAAAACAGAACCAAACTCAACAAATACTACACAAAAACCCAGGACTATGACAGTTATCATTGTCAACAATGTTCCATAACCAAAGCACACTGGAAGCAAATTGCTACTGTGATGGAACAACAAGTCTTACAGGTGCAGTCAGTTCAACCCAAGCCCCTGGCAGAAAAACATAAAGCAAATGATGCACAGCTGATCCAAAAATCTGCAGGGTGCCAGTCTAACTTGATGGCTGCTAGGAATGCATATTCATTATTTGTTACAATCTGACATTTGGATGACAAATGTAACGGGGGGAAACTTCTTCCACCTGCTGTTCTGAAATTGTCTTTTGGGATGTTGATATTTTCTCCAAAGATGTCCACACCGCTCAAACATTTATGATACAGTCAGCACGCCTTTCACTTTTTTTCCCCAGCTTTCCTTTTTGTGTTCCAGCTAGTTCAAGCTATTATTTTATATGGTAGGACAAACAGTAGGAGCATGTTTGGCTTCGAAAAGAATAACTCTAACCACTACTCTCGATGATTTGTATAATTAACTTCCTCTTTCCACTAGAAAAATGCTACATATTATGTAACATTATGTAAAGCAAGGCGAGGGCAAACTGTGCTACAATATCACTGAAAAGCTTTTAGAGGGGGTGGTCATACCAAAATTTTCTCTCAGATAAATCTGTTGCAGCTCAATATTTTTACTTAAACTAATGCATTTTATTTATTAAAAGCAACCAAATAAAAATAGCTTCTGGTCAGGGAATGGGATTCACTTTCCACTGCTCCCTTTTCTTGGATTTAACAGCAATTTCCCAAAGCTCACTACATAAAATGGCAACATGAATACTGCTGCGATAATCCTGACAGTGAAAAGCCTTGAACGTGATGAGAGACAAGGATCCAACATGCTATCCAGATTGGGAAACTGGTCATCTCAGTTATAAATAATCCTGATGCAGGGAAAGAAAATGAGTAACACGCTGCACTTCTGTCAATATTGATGACTGTTACGCCTTTATGTACTCCGCAGGTCCCACAGATCTCCTCTGAAAGGCTGTGGTTGTGTTTAGTAGCTACCAGATGTGAATGTGACTAAGTGACTGTATGTGAAGCAGGGCGTTACTGACAAAAAAAAAAAACATACCTACAAAAATAAATGTAAAAAAAAAAGTCAATAAAATATTTGCATATTCATGAATGCTGCTCATAATGACATGTTTCTGATCAAATGATTTAGTCGCCACCCTTCCTGAGAAATTCAGTTGGACCTAAACAAGCAACCTTTTTAAGGTTTGTTGTTGTTCGGAGTGGTTGAGGAGGTGTACCTGGGCCCGAACACTGAGACAGTGTTCAACCCCAGAGCACCGTCATTCAGCAGCAGCTCAGCAGCATAAATGCACCTCTGTGTACGTGCATCTGTTTGTGCAAGTGAGTGTGCCATTCTAACACTGGAGCCACTGTGAGTGTGAGTCATTAAACATCTGTGAATGTGTGCGTGTAGGCATCTATGGCTCATGGCGGTGAGGCAGACTTCTGCTGCTTTCTGTTAATGAAGATAATGATTTCACAACAAATCAAAATTAGATCAAATGAAGCTCAACACAGATGCTGAATGTGCCACTGAAGAGGCTCTGCCTTCTGATGTTATTGTAGGTGATGAAAAGCGTGATCCCCCGCCCACCCATTATTCCCTTTTGTGTTCCAACTTCACACTGCCAGATTCATTTCTATTTGGGTACAGGGACCAGAGGGGGAGGGGATTCAGGTGTCATGAGGGGATAGAAAAGGGGTCTACACGGGGATGCAGAGAGACAGCAAGTGAAACCCGGTGCCCCCTACCTGTGGTTTCAGCGGTGACACGTCTGACTGCTTCCCACTGAGGAGCAGGAAGCCTCTGCCCAGTCTATCCTTGGACTGAACACCTTTAGTCAGGCATGCCTGTCAGGAGGGCTGAGGGCGGGATCTAACAATGGGAAAAGGACAGAGTGCAAACCTTGAGATAGTTTCTGTGGAGCTGTCAGAATCCCTGACCCCTTCAAGTCCACTGCCAAGAGTCTGTCACCTCTAGTCACACAGGGCAACAACCCTAAAGGCTCTGGGGTACAAAGATACCACTACTCAATCTACACAGCATGACTTGCATGTCAAGTTTTCATGCCTTTTAATATAGAGATAAACTTTTCATTGCACCTGTCAACCAAAGCCATGCACAGCTTGTTACTTGCACCACGGCTCTGCACCCAATCCCCTGAGCGTGTTGAAGAAATTCATAATTTATCAACCTTGTGCATTAAGCCTTTTGCAATACAACACCTGAATAAATATGAACTGTGGTAATTTATCTGGCACTTCTACTTCATCCTTATTCTCCTTGAAGGGCCTTTTTAACATAATAAATTCTTGTGTAGACAACTTAGCCGTAGCTTGTGATGAAATGCCTTGTACAAATTTCAAGACTGCGTTAAATATAATAGCACGTCTTACTTTTCCATAACAGAATAGTGATGTCCTCCAGCACCAGGCTACCCCAGCTAACTCGGAATTAGCTGTGTGTTTGTCCTGGCAAACAGAAATGTGACCAGCATGTGCGTCACAATTTTAGCACAAAACTTTTCAGAGTCAAACTGAAGGTCACTGTGCTGCTCTGATTGGCTTGAAAGCACAGGTTGAAATCAAGGGTATCAGTTACACAGAGAGAGGGATAAAGACTGAAGCAAAAAGGTCAACAATCATCCACATGTGTGTAAATTCAGTCTCAGGGCTCGCAGGCTCCAACTGTGTGTGCTCCTCAGCCTGAGTACGCTGGTCATCTTTGCTCAACAGGAGATGATACAGCATAACACTAACAAGGAGGATGATCACAAGAAGGTCAAAGGAAATAAACCAGAGGCCAGATGAAAAAAATCATTCATAGCTGCTACAGGCATTTGCATCAGGTGCTGTTCACGTGCGTATTTAGCAATAAAATCTTGACATAGTGGTAGTGAGAGTAGAGCCACAGCATCGAACACAGAACAGAGATACATATTCATCTGTGTGCATGCTTGGTGTTCTGCTTAAAAGCCATGGGTCAGCCTCCTGTCCAAGCAAGAGAGAAGATAGTGAAG
Source organism: Pterophyllum scalare (assembly GCA_024447675.2). Taxonomy (NCBI): domain Eukaryota; kingdom Metazoa; phylum Chordata; class Actinopteri; order Cichliformes; family Cichlidae; genus Pterophyllum; species Pterophyllum scalare. The sequence continues at coordinate 218,623 of JAMQGT020005647.1, forward strand.
AAGATGCTGTGGTCGTTATGAGAATGCCATTGTAAGCCTAAGTGGCTTTACATATTTAAATACTCACACACAGCCTGTCAGAAACAGTTTATAATTACCTCCATCAGGAAATGTAGGGTGTTATCTGAGTTCCCATTTTATGTCCTCTCTTTCTGTCACTTTTACTCTGTTTATATCATACCATTTTTCACACATTTCTCCTCACTTTCTTGCATTTGATTCTATTTAAAGCCTGTGGAGTAAATAATTACATTTCCTCTTTCATGTGAGGTGCCATCTTCCCCACATTTACAATCTCACAAACAATACCCATAAAAGAAAAGATCTTTTCAAGTCCCCAAGCAGATGAAATGTAGTCCAGACACAGGGGGAACCCTCTCAGATCTAATCTACTGCTTCCTCCAAAATGACCCTATGGGAGAAAAAAGGGTCTTCAGCACTGAATCCTACAAGAAGTATGAAGCTACTTTAAAGCATTTTGCTGAGACACGTTTCACTGCTGGCTACCAAAGTGGAGGTAAAAAATAGTAACCACAACTAACAAGACACAGTGACAGAAAGGCTGTGGCCACAACAAAACCTAAGCACACACACCCCATCTCCGCCCTGTGTAGCAGTATACTAAGTTTAATACCATTATTCCAAATGCCATACAATGGCTTGTAGTGGGTAGTGGGTCTACAGTAAAGTGAAGAGGAAAAAAGTTACAATATCTCTTCAACCAGTTTAATGACTTTCATCATACTGCCATTAGCTTTAGGGCCATAATTGGTGTGTTACCTGAATCAGTGTTGTGTTAAATGTGGTTGCCAGTTATTTTGTCAGCTATATTTCACATATCTGTTAAATACTTGTTAATAATAATAACTCCCTTTGGATTATTATCATCAACAAAAGTGACACTTTTACATTTTTATTTTCTTCTCATCCACAAATTAAATAGAATCACTTTGTTAGGTACACCTGTTCAACTACTCATTAACGCAACTATCTAATCAGCCTACTCTACTCTAATCTGCCCTAATCTAATCTGATCACATTGCAGCAACTCAATGCACTTAGGCGTGTGGGCAGTGTGACCTGCTGACGTTCAATCAAATAATTAATCAGAATGGGGAAGAAAGGTGATTTAAGTGACTTTTAATGTGATATTGTTGTTGGTACCAGATGGGTGGTCAGAGTATTTCAGAAACTGCTGATCTACACCCATATCTAGTGTTTACAGAGAAGACAGACCACTTCAAGATGACAGGAAGACAACAGTCACTCAAATAACCACTCGTTACAACCAAAGTACGCAGAAGAGCATCTCTGAACAAACGACACATCAAATCTTGAAGCAGTTTGGCTGCAGCAACAGAAGAGCACACTGGGTGCCAATCATGTCACCTAAGAACAGGAAACTGAAGCCACGGTTCACACAGGCTCACCAAACTTTGATAGCAGAGGACTGGGAAAACATTACCTAGTCTGATAGGGCTTAATTTCTGCTGTGACAATTGAGTTGTAGGGTCAGAATTTGGGGTAAACAACAGAGTAATGATTCCAGCACTTTGCTGAATCTATGCCACAAAGAATTAAGGCAGTTCTGAATGGAAAAGGGTTTCAAACCCACTAATGGCAAGGTGTACCTAATAAAGTGTCCAGTGAGTGTAACTAAGAGGTTAAAATTTAAACCCACCTTGGCCGGGATCTCTGTGTGGAGTTTGCATGTTTTCTCCACATTTGCGTGGGTTTTCTGTGGGTACTCTGGTTTCCTCCCACAGTCCAAAGACATGCAGTTAGTGGGGTTAGATTAACTGGAGATTCCAAATTGCCCGTAGGTGTGAATGTGAGTGTGAATGGTTGTCTGTCTCTTAGTGTGGTGACCTGTCCAGGGTGTACCCTGCCTCTCATCCTACAGTACGACAGCTGGGATAGGCTCCACCCCACCCCCACACTCCCGACCCTGAAAAGGATTAGTGGAAGAAAATAGATGGATGGATTTAGAGCCACTCATTTTTTAAAGTGAAACAATTTTTTTTTTCAAAACTGCTGGCACAAGACAACTCTGAAAAATTGTGTAATGATAAATCAAAGCACCTGGCAGGGCACACAATTAATTTGGTTAATTAGTAACAGATTGGATGAAAAAAAAAGCACCCCAAGGAGGCTGTGTCAGAAGTAAAGAGGGGTTTATAGCTCTGGAAGCGTGTGAGCAAATGGGTCAGCGATTAAAGAACAGATCTTCTCAATTTAAAATTGGCAAAGAATCTGGGGATTTCATCATCTTCAGAACAAGATATAAAATATACAGAGAATCCAGAAAAATGTCTGTATGCAAGGGAAAGTACTAAAAACCAATACTGAATCCCAACCACTATATTAAACATGCTGCATATGCATAATGCTGTAGCAGGGTGCTGTACTGTAGCAAGGTGTATGCTCAGAAGCACAACAATCACTGTTAATGAATGCATGAATGCAACACTGTAGTTTCAAAAAGGTCTGCAGATTTTAGTCAAACTTCAGCTTGATTGTCAATATAGCTGTCATCATGTGATTTGTATTTGCTAATAGTAAATGCAAAGACATAAATACCTGTTGTTTTCCACTCGGGAGCTTGCTAAACAACTTGACCCAACAGTATAGTTTAGGTAACAGCCAACTACTAAAAATGGCTTTTCCAAGTGGAAATTGCACTTTAACATTTGTGTTACACATGCCCAAAAAGACTGCAATTACTGTACTGCGATCAATGGCTCATGGGCTCATGGCAAATGTATCATTACACACCATCTCCTGTTGTTGCTCAGATCTGGCAAAAGCTGTATAATGTCAAACTCTTGCTTGCAGAAGAAAAAAAAAAGATAGCAAGGCAATTTACAGCATTCATCATCAGAATAATTCAGCAGGAGAAACCAAATCTAGAGGTGCTCACCATGAATAAACTCTATAGATCAGGTGTACTTCATGAAGTTCTCTAAAATCGTCCCTGTGATATTTCACTTGATTTATTCATTGCAACAACTACTGGGCAGCACGGATACCACAAAAGAGGTGTTTAGTAGAAAATCCATCATAAGTGCCAAGCGAGAGCCAGACAAGCTCTACAGTGACACCACTTGCTTAAGAAATCTGGAGATGATTCCAACAACATGCCAACAAACATGCCCCCCCCCCACCCCGTACTACTGTGTTTGATTGTTCATAAAAGCACTGCCAGCACTGATAAAAATAGACACGTCTCTAAACGTCAAGAATTCCTCCATGAGCAGACGTCTCTTAAATATGTCATTATTGGTCCCATTGGATCATATGTGACAGCGTTGCGGTTAATGCGCATCTAAAAATAGGTCCCACATGTCACAATATATTGCATGCGAAGTCAGTTTTACCCACTTTATAAGCAAAGAATTCTGGAGTGTCCAGTAGGCTCTAATATACATATTTTGCACCAGTTACTTTGTAATAGGACGCGAAACTAAAAACCAAATCATTAAAGGAATCTCATCAACACTATGACGGGCAACGAGTATTATTCAATTACAAACTTCATTTACAATTAGAAAACTTGCGGTGCGTAAAGTCATTTTACATTGTATAACATGAATGTAAAAGTGCACCAGAAGAACTTATTAGCCAGTTTTCAGTAGCAAATAGTGTAGTTTCATCAGTTTAAAACACTGAAATATTTCGGAATCTATGGATCTTACACCGTTACGGCTACTGGTTATTACTCATAGTGGTCTCATCTCACTTCGTTAACAAGTGTATTTTGGTCACCCCCCCCCCTTTTTTTTAAATTTTTTTTAATTTTTTTTATTTAGCCTTTTCGGGAAATCACTTTCTTAATATAATTCTTAATAGCTCACAAAAAGTATTTTCCATGTGAGACAAACGACAATTACAGTATCAGCCTGGTGCTGCTGATGCGCAATTACGCACAAGTCTTTCCCCAAACCGTAGGCTCGCTTAATCCGCCAGCGACTGAGAAAATAAAACTTTACAAACACTACCAGCACCATTTACTCCAGTCTGTTAGAAACCAGCAGATCAATACACCTGAAACATCTCGCATCACTGAATCGGTTCAGTCCCGTGAAAACTTTTTGCAGTCTAGACTCAGAAACGAAAACGCTTTGCCTTACCGGTCCCGTTCCGTTTCCGAGTTTCCCGGTGCTCGTCCGCGCCCGGCAACAGCAGAAACAGACGGCTTGAGACTGGCTGCCAAGGCAAAACGCTAACCTGTCCAATGGAGCGGTTTTGTCAAGTTTAACACAGCGCGGCAAGTTGTGGAAGGAAGCGGCTTTTCACATTAGTGGCACACCGTGTGTGCGCCAGGAGAGAGAGAGAGACGAGAGAGACGCGGCAGAGCCCGCCAGGACTGTGAATTTGAAAGGTCCTAACAGATGGAAAAAAAAATCCCACAACGCAGGTAATGTTTTTAATTTATCGTTTGGCTCCTGGTTGAGCTTCATTATGAGGGAAACGCTCTTTACTCGTGATAAAAATCACAAACAACTCCGTTTTATTTTGAACCTTAAGACTAGATGTCTTTGCTCTTTCTGTGGGTGTCTTGACAGTTCACACACTGACCCGCTGGTGAAACTCCAGCACCTCATCAACAGGCCAGTGCAAACTGTTCTTTGTACTTGGCACCGAATAACAGTAGCAGTTATTACCTTACACATAAATGTATTGGTCGACACTCTCGAAATTTTTCTCCCCAAGTAAGACTCATATGTGGATTTCTTTTTAATTCTTTTTAATTTTTTTGTAAACTCATATATTTCATTTTTATTATAATTTATATTTAAAATGTAGATATTCAGATTAATTAGATTCCTTGATGGACATTCATGCCTGGTTGCACCAAACAGGTAGCCTATTTATAGGCAGTGTTGGTCTGCTTGAAAATATTACCGGTAAAATTTATCATAGTAGGCATGTTATGATGAGGCGTTTATGTTGGGATATCTGAAGGTTTCCCAGACTCCAAAAATAGTTACAGCAGGAACAATAAACATCCCACAATGCCAGTCTTGTTCTCTGTCCAAGAAAAACATTTCAGAATGCCAAGTTTGCTCAGGATATGCCTTAAATGCTACTTTTAGGTATTTATGTCGTTCATTTGTTCTACTTAATTCTATTTCCCTATTGGCTCACATACTGATAATAATCTGGCTTAACTAACAGAAAAGTAACTGCCCTGATTAGAGTGAGCTGGCCCCTTTTACAGTAGCATGAGTCTAACTGATAAAAATGCAATAAGCAGGTTGTCACCAAGGAGATGATGGATACTCTTCGCTCTCCTATTTATGGGCATTAGATGTGTCCTTCTTCATGCAAATGTTCTGACACAAGCAGTGACCATAAAAATAACCTACAGTCAAGAACATGAGGACCACAGAGAATGAAACACAACACCACCTCTCCACACTGACAACACCCACAACCAACTCTTACTAAGATGCCACCAGTCTTTAGTCCACCAGGGCAGATTTGTGTCACTTACACAGTGGTATTAAGTCTGTGGGGAATGAAACTTGACCACAGAATGACTACATGGATCTTAACTTTTGCTAATTTCACTTTAACCCGCCCCACAAAAAAAAAGGTGAAGTGCTACTCTTGTATGCCTGCACACAGAGATGCCGGTAATGTCTAAAGGGCAGGATGTAAGCCAAATTCATGGACCTAGAAGGTATCTGACAAGGTCCCCGTCCAAACTCTTCACCTCATTAAACCAGTGTGCACCTGCCTCACTAAGGTTTCAGGCCTCACTGATGGTGCAACTTGCCCTTTCAATGCTGACAGCGGTGGTGATTACAGGCTGCTTACAGTGTTTATTAACACTAGAACTCCCAAGGTGGTCATTTTGACCTTTTTTAAAATTTGCAGTGTAATATCTTTCTTGCTATTAACTCCATGTACTGTAACTGTAGGACCCTCCCTTTTCCTAAATATGTGTATATTTTATTCTAACATTGTAATTTTCTTTTAAATTACAAGGCACAAGAGAGTTATGAGTGTTTCTACCCAGAACTCCCATAGGTGGTCATCTTGACCACAACACATTATTTACATAAATTTATAATGAATAAATATGATATGTATAAATATAATTTGTAACAAAATTAAAGCTCAAAGAATGCATGGATCTGTAATATTACCAATCAATTAAAGATGGTCGTGGCCATGGTCATAGCGGTCATATTGACCATGTGCGTATACAGCGTAATTTGGTGAAATTGGATGCTGTCCCACTGTTGATGGGCAAAGTCTCGTTCTTGGTATTCTCAAGAACTTGAAAACAGGTGACTGGACTTTTTTTAAACCCTAGTGGGGGCTGTACCCTTTGAAGGTGGTTGATGACCCATTGGTATTCATAATCACATGAGCCAATGTGTGAAAAAAAACACGTGGATCATTACCACAAAGAGTTTCCTGTGAAACCACTTTGGCACCTGTGAGACCTGGTCACTTCAGGTGGCCTCAATAGGTAACTTGGAGTAAGGTGTGAGTGGGGTTTGAGGCACTTGGAAGGGATCTCCAGATTGTATTGTAGGAAGCTGACACCTGGTGTCATAAGCCACCACCTCTGTTCAATGATGGTCATTCACAGTGGACATAGATGGCCCCTTTCACTCTTCTTTCAAACCATCTTTGTTCTGGGTCCAAAATATGAACAGTGGCATCCTCAAAAGGCATGTGGCTATCCCAGCCAGGCCTTCATCAAATCAGTGAAGATGAACAGGAAAGAAAGTCAGACACCAGCTAGGAAGAAAGAACAAACCTTCAACATTGTCTCTAATGTAGCAGGTTTGTCAGTGAAATGCAGGAGAATTTTCTCCAAGCATGACATCCCAGCCACACTCTAGGACAAAAAATGGTCCCAAGGACAAAACTCCCAAACACAGCTCCATCCAAATGTATGCTGTGCAGTGCAGCAAAGAGTGGTCAGACCTCTACATTGGAAAACCTGAACAGCCACTCCACAAAGGCATAACATGGAAGGGCCACCTCAGCACGACAAGACTCAGCTGTACTTCTACACCTAAAGGATGAAGGACACTCTTCCAGCTGTTGACATTTTGGACTGGGAAGGTGGGATAGTTTGAAAGAGGACTAAAGGAAGCCATCAGTGTCAACTCTAAATGATCATCACTGAGATTGTGGCTTGAAACATCAGCTGTCAGCTTCCTACAGTGTAGTCTTGAGATCCCTCCCCGGGTACCTTAACCCCCACTCACACCTTTGTTTTAAGGGGGGGGGTGTCACACAGTGGTTCCACCCAAAAACCGTGGCATTAATGACCCACACCTTTTTTTTTTTTTTACACCTTAGCTTGTGCAACAGCACATGAATAATACTGGGTCAATGGTCACCTCCAAAGGGGACAACTCCCACTAGGGTTTAAATACCTGAGGTTCTCCAACTTTTGGTGGCGAAGCTTGAAGAAGCTTCTTGGATAACAGGGGAACCGGCTTCAAAAATATTTAAAGGAGTCCACTCACCTTTTTTCGAGCTGTTGAGATAACCATGACCTGGATGACTGAGAATCTACACAGACGCATGTTCCTGCTGCTGATCTTCCTTGCCACAACCATCTTTAGTTGATTGGTAACATTACAGATCCATGTATTCTTTGATTTTTTTTTTTAATGTTTGATTATAAATTATATTTATACATATGATATTGATTCATTATAAATGTAAGCAAATAATGTATGGTGGTCAGGATGACCACCTATGGGAGTTCTAGTAGTTCTAAAATTCTGTTAAAGACATGGCTAAACACTGTGGCCTTTGTCCAGTGGTCTTCATAAAGCAGGAGCCTCTAATTTAAAGAAAAACCATGCAAGAAGCACTCAGGTGTGTTTTGTTTAAAACAAAAAGTTCTGTCTTGCACTGTCACTGGCTCTTGTTTGGCATGAAACAAAAGAAGGAGGAGCAGAGAGGCAAAGTTTAAATGTATTTACAATACATTAAAAATATTATCTTGTTTAATTTATGCAATAATTTGCAATAATTAAATACATAAATGTATAAAATATAGGAATTATATTTTATACAAAAGCAGTTACCAAGTAACCAATAGTGACTCCAGACTCCAGAGTTTGGAAAAAATGGAATATCATATCCATTGTTTTTTTTGTTTGTTTGTTTTTTTTGCTTGTTTGTTTGTTTGTTTTTGTTTATTTGGGGTGAATGATTTTTTCAAATGGCAAAAAAATGATGATCACAACATTTAAACCACTGATAGGGCAAGTGAATAAAATTGATTATTTCTTACAGTGGTATCCAGATGATAGGGTATGTTAGGCAGAAAGTCTGTTCTTGATGTTTTTGTCTTGTAAGCAGGAAAACTGTGCCAAGCCAACGGATCTGACCAAGTAGTAATGATAAGTCGAGGTCACTCTAGAGCTTATGAGGGTGCTTCCAGTATGACGTGGTTAGTACCTACCAAAAGTAGTTCAAAGTAGGACAGCTGGTGAACTGGCAAGAGTCGAGGGTGCCTAGAGCTTACTGATGCACATGGAGGAGTAGAGGATGGCCCATGTGGTTTGATACACAAAAGAACTGCTGTAGCACAAAGTGTTCAGAGCCTTAAGGCTGACAGCGGTACAGAGATGTCAGAAGACAAATGCTTTGTAGCTTCCTGCCTCACCGATTGCACCTCCAATCAGCTGCAATGGGCAAGGGGATGTCAGAAGTAGACCATAAGGCAATGGAAAGTGGTAGTTATGTATAATAAACTGCATTTTCTTTCAGATCGCGTGTACAGCCAGGTGCATGTGCATTGTTTAATTTGGGAAGAGATGCCTACAGGATGCGCTATGGTAAGAAGAAAAGCCAGCAAAGGTATTGTGGAGCTGTGTGCAATATTCTGCTGGGAAATCTTGGATACTGTCATTTATGTGGATGCTACTTTGATGCCTACCACTGACGAACACTGTTGCAGAGCTCTACATGGCAGTGTTATAGTGGCACTTCACTCTTTCAGCAGTGTAGGGCACAAATACCCAGACCAAAAACTGTTTCAAAACATTTAAAGAGCATGACAATATGTTAGAGGCGTTGATGTTCAAAGTGTTGTCTTGGCTTCCTAAATTAGACATCACTTCAACATCTGAGGGAAGGGACAAAAAGTCAAACCTCACAACTTACAGGACTAAAAAGAAAACAAAAAAACAACAACAAAAAAACTCTCCTGCTGAAGGTTTCTTGATACCTGATATCACAGGACATCTACAGAAGTTTTATGGAGTCAATGCATTGACAGAACAGAGCTTTAATGGTGGCAGGGATGGGACCTACACAGTATTAGGCAGGTAGTTTTAATGTTGTAGCAGATTTGTGTATGAGAAGATACACTTGGACCGGGCGGTCCACTTGATGCTGCTGAATGAATTAATGTGGAGGGTAGAAATGCAGCTACAAGCTTTGGGATGATCTCACCTTTCTCTTCCAGAGACTTCCAATTAGTATCTGCAGCGATGTATACAGATGGATGCATTAAAATCCTGTCCATTACTTACTGAAAAATGTGCCTAGTCATTTGCAATTAATTCAGGCAATTACAATCTTTCCCGATATGCTCTCATTATGATTTTTGAATCTTTCTCATTCATTATTAGAAATTACAACAATACAAATAACAAATCAGTTCCAACGCATGATTCAAGATGTGTACAAAGTTCCTCAAACGCTGTTTTGTTTTGTTTATTGCTGACAGTCCTGAAATAGTCACTTAGAGCTGAAATCTGTAAGGGCCTGTAGTCTGCTCCATATCTCACACAGAATGGGTGCTGAACATTTCTGGAGTGTAGTAAGCCTGCACAGGACCAGACTCAGTGTTGGAGGGCTTTATAACACACTTCTACTTTAGGTTAGTTGGTTTGGAACAACACAGGAAGTGAATGTTATGGAGACACAACATACACGTGGGCATGAAATAATGGGAACTAAAACTCAACAAATATACCTAAAAAAAAACTTACTTCATGATTTTGTGCCTTTTGAAAACTTGCTGTCATTTGGCACCGGCACCAGTGGAAATGCTACTGTACAACAGGCACTGACTCCACACCAGTGGAAGAAGTATCATTGTGCTTTATACATGAACACAGAGATACTGTATACTAGTCCCTGGATAATTGCTACAAGGTCAGTGCAACTTTGCAGTAGCCTACAATCCATAAATCTTGACAGGCCTCTATAGCCTCTCAAACTCCCACTCACACTGTTCTCAACAATCTGTCCATGCGTCAACCTGGTTTCCACAGCAACCAAAGTGGCAAGCTGTGTCCATTCAACGTGAACTTTAAAACCCATCTTAAAATGGAAGAAATGGAACAAATGCAAGCGCGAGCGGAGGAGCAAGCGAATAACACAAAAAGGTAGGTTGACGTGGGGGCTGGGGGTGGGGGGGGTGATGTCCCTTCAGGCAGTTGATTAACTTTAGCAGAGTGTAGCCAAAGTGGCATGTATAAAGAAGGAAAAAAAGGTATGAAGAACTGTTGGGTTAAGGGCTGACTCTCAAATGGTTTCATTTAGATTCAACATTTCTGTTTCACACTTATTTGTGTCCACCATCCCTGACATGTCTCTCTCTCTCACAAAAGTTAAAGGCCTTTTTTGTGTGTGTGTGTGTGTGTGTGTGTGTGTGTGTGTGTGTGTGTGTGTGTGTGTGTGTGTGTCGTGTGCGTGTGTCTGTGTGTGTAAAAATGGTGCACTATCTTTCCATTTAAAGATTAAGGGTGGCTTTTCCTCCCTAAAGAAATGTTCTTAATCTTTCCCAACATACTTGAAAACTCTATAGCAAGGAAGTTTTATTAAAAAAATATGTTTCGTATAAAGCATCAGTTTAATGTAACTGCTGCTGCAGCGCAGGCATGGTGAGCTGCCTGGGCTATAAGTCACACATTAAACGTCTCTGTATAAATTAAATGTGAGGGCACTTAAAATCCCATAATCAACCACAATGTGAGTGATGGTTTACTTTCCTTCTCAGTAGGGGCAGGCCACTGGCCCACTCATGGCTGCTTGCTCTTGGCGGTGGTGTTAATTAAAAGGGTCCAGTGGGATTACCATGAAGCTAATTATGTTGGCTGTGTCCATTAAGGCACCAGTGGAAAAACAAAAAAAAAGATAGGAACAAGTCTGAGGACAGATTGAAATACTGCAGGTTAAAAAAAAAAAAAAAAAAAAAAGTTACAGTTACTTCAGACATTTATTGACTTCCTAGAAGAAAAATTGCTTAATCTACACTTCAGACAGTGTCAGTCAGACTTTGGTTGTCCATCTAGAATCAATCAATTTCCTAGATGCCTGCAGTGGGAAAGATTCATATGTGAGTGACAGTTACTGAAATGAAAAACCTCTACTAAAGAAGCAGAGGGCTTTGGTGAGGAGGGAGCTGCTGCTTTCATGAGAGAAGAGCAAAATATAATATAAATGGAAAAACTCTATATTGTTGCTGTGCATGTATTAGAGCATTGTTGGCACTTTATCAAATATTTCTGACATTTCTTGTTTTCATTTCAACATAAAATAAACATTTAAGTCTTACAGTTACATTAAAGTTTGTTAAAAAACTATGATATATGGATGATCTTAAAGTTTTGGTTTAATTGATTTGATGTTTTGTTGCTTCAGATAATAATTTTCCAAATTAAAGATACATTTCAAGGTGTTTTAGACAAACAGCTAAAGAACAGCTTACTTTACGGACACATGATGAGAAAACATTCTACCCATCAGGAGTAATTGTAAGATAGTCAGTGTCATTGGCTACTAGACTCAAATGTGGCCTTTTCTTCTTATGAATCAGTAAAAAAGTTTGTCTTGAAGTATTTTCAGGATTAAAAAAAAAATCCTGAAATGCCAAAATGAATTTGGTAATAAGTTGTTTATTTATACAACCTGACACTGATGTGATAATGATATTTTTTCTCAGGGATTTTCCTGCTGGTTTTATTTGTTCAGCATCTTTTATGAATTGAATATAAGCATCATTGGGAAATATATCAAGACTAAGTTCAAGTATGAATTAATGACTCCCCTGACACATGACACATCAAAGGTGTATTCATATTAGTACTAAGTGACAAACTCAACCTAGTGCAGCAGTGCAGCAACAGCGCACAAAGCCAAACTGTTTTGTATGATTTATAGCTTAACCATTAACCTCTAAGAGCTGCCGGTGACTTTCATGGCCTTTTTTCCCAGTGAGGGAAAGAACCTCCCAGCTCTTGACCACTACAAACTATCATATTTTTATTCCACTGGGAGGACGCAGACCCAAGAGCTATAGATCTTAATAAGTTGGAATGCCTCCTCATTCCTTTTAGACCTTTTAGCAGAGCTGAACCACTGTCAGTATACCAAGACATGTACCCTCCAGCATGTAAACTTTATGTGAGAATTATGTGAGAATATTTCTATGTCCACAGTGACTTTTTTTCTTTTTTGTGCTGAGAATAATATTTTAAATGCCCCGAAAAATCGTTTGTCTGGATCTAGGTCAGGCTCAGGCAATGACTCTGCATTAAAATCAAGAAAAACACTTCACAATAAAGATGTTCTTTATTTCTATACTTGAACCTTCATTATGGATGATTGCCTACCTATTCTCAGCAGGCTTAATTGTCTTAATGATGAACAGGAACCATCTTCACACCGCTTCTTCTAAGAGGCGCTACAGGGAAGAAAATTCAGAAGGTTAGCCTTCCCTGTGGAACAATATGCCATCCAACCATGCTTTGAGTCTGACCAACAGCCATTTGCTGTACGTCTTCACCCACGCTTCCTCCTTCTAACCTATCTACTCTTCACTGTCACACTGTCCAATAAAGGCCAAAAAAAAAAAAAGTGAAGGAATCACACCTTTATCATCATGCAAAAATATTTCTAATTCCTGTATAACCTTTGGAGCATATTGAATGATAAATATGCAGCAAGCGTTTGAATAAAACTAATAAAGACTCGAGTAATAGTGGATGTATTGATTCTGGCCCGATATGGATTCTCATCCATATTGGGACATTGTGTCTATTCAACAGTAATGAAACAGTCATAGCTCATGAACCTGCACTGTCACTTAATTACAGTGTGGTAGATTTATAGAAAAGAAAATGCATAGATAAGTTGAGTGCATTTGTGTCATTCGCAAATTTCTCATTATGGTGACATTGTTATTCTCTGAAAGAAAGACAGTGCATTAAAGAAAAAATAATATATTCTAGCACTCCTCGCGCCTCTGCAATGGAGTCATTTGTAGGAAATGAGGTTGCTCATAATCAGGGTCTATCAGCAGCACCTACTGATATAATCAGTCCTCATTTGGCTACACAGCCACATGGAAATTATTTTCTCCCAGTTTCTCCTGAACCTTCTACAGTTTCTCTGAGACTTTGTTTCTTTCTGCACAGTTTGACTCCCTTTATTTCAATATCTGTGTATTGGTGTGGGCTTGTTTCTCCTTTCCCACAGTCATGTATATATATATATATAGTCCTCTCTCTATATATATATATATATATATATAGAGAGAGAGAGAGAGAGAGAGATAGATATAAATGCAATATAGCTCTACATTAAGAGATAAGGAAACCTTTCAATATGACCTACTGTACTCTTCCATCCATGCAGCCATCCGTTCATCTTAACTGCTTGTCCAGTCAAGGTGACAGAGGGCTGGAACTTGTCTCAGCTGACATACAACTCCATTCACACACAGTTTAGGAAAAAATTGAGAGTCCACCCAGGAAAACAACGGGGGCTCCACACTGACCCCAGCCAGCAGGTGGAACTGAACCCAGGACTTTCTTGCTGCCAGCCAGTGCTGCTAATCACTGTGTTGCTGTGCCTCCTCAGTCATCAAAGTTGATTCATATTTTATGTCCACAATTTAAAAAAAAAAAAATTTAAGTGTTTTTGTTGATTTGTTTTTCATTTTGAGTTTGGTGTGTGTCTGTGTTTAAAAAATGGACACCACGTGGTATCTACAGAGGCCTGATGAGATTTGATTGTGTGATAGTGATGTTTAAAAGGTGCAACAAGAAGTAAAGCTGTTACCACTAATCTACAAGAACAGTTTGGTATACATTCCATCTCTTCTGTTTGCATTTTGTTAACTTTGTCGTGTTCTGCTCTCCATTCTCTTTATTCTCTACCTGTCAATATTTTTGCTCTCCTTTCGCACCTTTCCATGACCTCCAAATACTTTCTGTCCATGTTTATTTCCCTTGCCTGCACCCTTCTACCCAACTCAGTTTCCAATCATTTTTAACTCTCCCATGCAATCACTCCCCCTGATTTCTGCCCCACCTCACACTCTGCGTCTCCCTTTCCATCTCCCCCTCCCATTTCTCTAATCGTTCTGTTTTGCACTGAAGGTTACTCATGCCTGCAGGGCTATGAAAATGTCAGAAAGGCCCACTCCATTTCTAGCTACGTAAATAGCCATTTCCCGCCAGAGCAAACCCACTTTCCCAGGTCTGACCTGCCACGTTCCACGTTCCGCATCGCCCATTCCCACCTCCTTCTCCAATACCTGAGTAGAATATTGAGGGATGGAAAATAACAGTCTTCCTTCGTTGGTAGTCCATCAATATAGTTTACAGCTAGTTTATTGATATAACAGTGTGTTTCCATTGCCTTCGGTAAGCATTTACCCCTTGTTCAATATTTAAACAATCTGAAAACAGCCACAAAGTCAAATGGTTTCATGGTCCTCTGTTAGCTTTGTTGTGTCACTTTGTCTTTCACTAACAAGATTAGTGTTAGTTTTCATGTTTTGGTCTTTTTGTGCTTATTGTTATCACTTCCTGCATTTGTTTCTTACCTTCCCACTCTCATTAGCTTCACCAATGTTTGAGTGTCTCCGCCTGTGCCTTACAGACACAGACACATGCACACAGTGTGCGCATGTGTGCGCAGTCTTATCTTTCCCTGTATTTTTGTTAGATCATATGTTTGCCCACTGCAGGGGTGGCCAACTCCAGGCCTCGAGAGCCGGTGTCCTGCAGGTTTTAGATGTGTCCCTGATCCAACACACCTGAATCAAATGGCTGAATTACCTCCTCAGTATGCAGTCAAGTTCTCCAGAGTCCTGCTAATGACTTCTATATGTGATTCAGGTGTGTTGGATCAGGAACACCTCTAAAACCTGCAGGACACCGGCTCTCCAGGCCTGGAGTTGGCCACCCCTGGTCCACTGCATGTCTGCCTTGTGCTTCTTGCACTCAGTTTTGTTTTTCACGTCACCTCTGCGTTATGCTTTCAAATCCCCTCTTCACCAGGACTCCACGCGAGAGATTCTATTGACAAACTTTACTAATCAAGTCTTGAAAAGGGGCTGAAATATTCAAATGCATTCAGAAATATGCAACAGCAGTGTTGAAAGAACATGCTAATTTCACTTTCCAGGACTCACAAAAGAAAGGAAATGGACTGTTAACCTTACCTAAAACCACTTTGTATGTCCCAAACTCAACAGCCTTCATACTGTCATTATAATTTATCAGCACTTTTCATTGAGAGACATGGAGAAAGCACTTACAGTGAAGAAAATGACAGGCAGAAACCTCTCTCTCTCTCTCTCCCCTCCAAGCCACGAAAAGTTGAAAATCAAATCTCAGTTCCATTAAAATTTTACTCTTAACACTCAAGGGACAAATGCTCTTTTAAGGCTGAGTGAGCGCTTTTTGTGTAGTTCTCAAAGGTTCGGTGTTTTCCCTGAGTTAAAATAGAGCTTTGGATGCAGTAGTGAGAGGATGCGTGGGTTGGAGAGGATGTTACAGAAATATTAAACTGGATTTGTGCCTTGAGTGTTTTTAGTGAATAAATATAATCACTTATTTGATCTCTTGTGTTCTCTAAAACAAATGTTCTTGCTTGTCTGCCCGCCACATCCTCACACTTTGAGAGTGAGGTCATGCAAGGCTAGTTCATTTCCGTGTGCTGTGTCCCAGAAAACCCCGACGGGCTGCACGTCAATCCCCGTCCTCCTCCTCTTGTCCCCTTCACTAACACTCTCCTGATCTTCGTTTTCAATTTCCTGCAGCTCTGCAAGACAATGGAGAGCTACATCAAAGGCCTGGATGATGGGTTTTATAGCTCACATCAGCAAAAAAGGAAAAAAAAAAAATTTTTTTTGCTCACAATTCCTATTCAATAGTATTTGAACAACTCATCATCTTTCAATGCACTTGCAACCAAGGTTCCACTTTTCTGTTGGGTTTCTTTTTAGGAAAGTTTAAAAAAAAAACAAAAAACCTTGTTTAGACAGCTGAAGAGTGGAAAGCATTTCCAGAGGGCATAATCCAGTTCTACTGGAAAATAAAAGCATAAGGAATAGAGGTGTAGCATGGCATGTGAAAACAGACAGTTTGTCCTCACCTCAATGTCAGGACCATACAGGCTGAAAATATAATTTCTTGTGGTCTCACATGTATTCCCATTGACAAGACATAATGTTTAATGCTATACTCTGGATGTGACTGCAAAAGTACACGTCCATGTAAACACATTGTATTGTATTGTATAGAATGACTGCAAATAGCAGTGAAATGATGCACATAAAAATAGAATTGAATGGTATGGTATATATATATATATATATATATATATATATATATATATATATATATATATATATATATATATATATATATTTATTAACTTCAGGATCCATTCAGGCAGATTTGCCTCGGTTTACTCAGTGTTGTTCTTCTCTTAACAATGGATATATTGAGTCAGCACTGTCAGTCTGGCACTACCCCCCCTGCTGTGACTGAAAATGACTTTCAACAGCTTTATCGAATTAATTGGCTTGACTGTTGGGCAGAGAAGGATAGCTAGACCATTAGCTATCGAAAGAGAAAAGATTGACAAGTGCGTTGTTTCTCTGAAATAAATGAGAGGGAGGACAGCAGCTGAAGGCAGAGTGAAGGGTACACAAAGAAAGCAGGCCTTAGATGAGGACAAAAGAATAGACTTTGCAAAAACGAGCCTGCTTTGTTTCCTCTCCTTGGCAGGAATCAGATGTTTTGCTGTGCTCCATCTTGTGAAGCATGACTCCCTCTTCTCCTTAGACACAAAACCTATCATTTGGACATTTGTGGACAGAAGAGAGAAAAGCGGCTTCACCGAAGACAGGAATAGACATTTTGAGGGATGTGGGGAAACGGGGGTGTGGTGGCAGCGTGAAAAGATTTCAGCATGGAAAATGTATTTTCCAATACTAGAAAACACATGGTAGTACATTCATTCATACTGTAGGGATAGTGTGTGATTACTGTGACAGTCAAAGCCAAGAAAAACAAAAACAATCAATGTTTCTGTTTGATGTTGCTAATCAGTATTGATTCTTCTTATGTAGTTCCCTGCATTCACCATAAGGAGTATCAGAGACCAGTGAGACTGTGACCAAGCTGTAGCATCATGGATGCCATGCCGCCATATAGCTGCATGTGTCAGGGTTGCTTTGAGGGCAGGGCAGAGGTGTGGAACTCATTCTAATTGGATCTGTCAAAACTCGCTACCAGTTAATGTAGTGCGTCTATTAGGCAAAGCTGCAGCCCGTGACCTGCAGCTCTCCAAGGATGATCAATGGCTCTATTTATTATTTTGCTCTTGTTGCTGCTGTTGTTGCTGGTGGTGGTGATGATGACAACGTTAATGACCGTGATAGCAATGGCTAACCTTTTTCAAAATACTTTTGGCATCTTTGTCTGTGACTGCTTTCATTTACACGCTACCTCTATTAGTTAATGTTGCTAAATCTGTCACCTTTCTGTTCGTGTATACAAAGCAGTCTACAAAGATTGGAGTGGCAGATTTAAGTTTCTGGATAAACGCAGAAAAACAGTGTCTTACTTTTACAATACTGAAAACTGAATAGTTCTTTCCATCGTTCCCTTTATCTTCTGCTTCTGACCTTTCAGTAATTCTAGTACCTCACCCTCCAGTTACAATAAGTCACTCTGGAAATAAGAACAAGCTTTTCCAAAGGAAAAAAAAAATCTAAATAAACTATTCTATGATTTGCAGAAGTATCCCCTATCTCTTGACTGCATCAGATGGAGGAAAGGGATCAATACCTAACATCGCCAGAGCCTCTTAAATCTGTAGAAATCTTTTTATGCTACATGAGCCCTGTATTTATCTCTGGCAACACTGGCACACAGAAACAAGATTTTTCCTTATCTTTGATTGGGCTACTTGGGGAGTGGAACAGTGTCCATAAGCCACCTCTTTAAGCATGTTGTGTTGTCTCATTTGGTTTGCATCAGATTATTCCCATCAGAGCCTGTCCTGTGTCTTGGCAAGGTTGCAGATGATGAACAACTCCACTTTCAGGAAGTCATCTTTTCTCCTCGAGGACATACGCTGCTGTTCCTCCTGACTAATTCAACCCTGTTTATACAATCTACACAGGTATTCATATGGCTCCCCCCCCACCTTAATTGGTCTCTACATTATTGCTCATTTTCACTCTTTCTGTCACATGCATAATTTTCTGAGACACTTTTCAGGCCTTTTTTCCCCTTTTTTTATATTTCTCATTGTTTATGAGCCCAGGCAGCTCTGTGTGTGTGTTTATGTCCCTGCACGTGTGTGTGCATGTGTGAATATGTGTGTGTGTCTGTGTGCATTTAGGCCTCATACAGCAAGCAGCTACATTGAGAGACAGAGTCTTGTCTGAAATTGCCACTTTAGATTATCAGTTAATGGAATATGTTCTTAGAAATTAATTAACCACTGGAATACCAAAAGAACTGTTAAATTGCCATTTGTTGTAAAACAATCAGTCTAAAAGCCAAAGAGGTTGAATCGAAAATGACAAAAACCAGTCAACATGATGAGGAAAAGAAAAGTAATATTTTATTTTAAACGTCGTTTCCTTTTTACTAGATAAATTCACGGCACGATAGAAAGAAAGGCTGCAGGTAGTAATTATAATTTATTATTATACAATGGGATATTCCCATGTTAATTTCTTGATTAACTGTCAAACAATTCTCTTTGTAAAGATTTGGAAAATGGTGAAAAATATACAGTTTCTTAAAGGTCAAAGCAAGTCTTGTTTCTGTCTCACTTGAAGCCCAAAAATATAATACACTGGCCAAACACAGGGCTCGACAAAGACTATATTAAAATTGTAAAAGAAAAAAAATGTGTGTCTCTGAAGGTTTCTTTCCTTTTAAATATTTCAACAAATAATTAATACCCAATCATTTTCCCACCGGACTAATTTAATATTTAACCCAATGTTTGCAATGATTTTGCTATAGTTAAAATTCTCAGTTAACTCTTCCATCCTTCATCACCCCAAAATACATACATTCTTGTACACATTTAAACAAAACCACACTCAATCACCCTCCAATGATCAGCATAGACAGAAGTAAATTAAAAACAACAACAACAACAACAAAAAAAACCCCAGTGGGGTTTCATATGAATCCGCAATAATCCTCACTAGCCCGAATGAGTCAATGTGACTCAACATGGATTAATAACAAAGATTAGTGAGACACAAACTGCAGTCAATAGTGGAGACAAAGGGAGGAGGACAGAATGACACATTTATTTTGGTCTAAATCTGCCAGTATCCAGTTGTGGTCAGAAGTTTACATACACTCATCATGGGCATGAATGTTTTCAGAGTGGAATGATTGTACAGCACACGCCTTTAATGACTTTTAAAAAAACACAATTTTGAATTTATTTTGGACTTTATTTAATCCATTCGGGGTCAAAAGTATACAGGCTCAATTATATGCATAATTTGCTTTTAATGAGTGGTGCTGAAGGTTCTACAATGTCTTTTGTCTTGACAAGGCCAAGACCTATTAACCTCTCATTAGTGATCATGATTGATTACAACTTGTAGTTTCTCTTTGCCAGCATAAAAAGAAAAAGTTTGACAGCATTCACTGGAGTGACCAATACTCAGAACAATGGGAAAGTCCAAGGAACTCAGTGAAGATCTAAGCAGCAGAATAGCCGGGGCGATCTATTAGAGCCATGTTTAAACAAATGCAGATTCAAAGCTCATGTTTGAACAACTGTTTGTAAGTTGTCCACAGTGAAGCCAGTTTAACATCATCATGGACCGAGAGGGTGCTGACCAAGAAAGAAGCCCCGGCTCCAAAATTGACACCTTCAAGCTTGACTTAAATTTTCAGCTGCCCACATGGGCAAGTCAAATGTCTTCTGGAAAAAGGTTTTATGGTCAGACAAAACAAAGATTGAACTATTTGGTCACAATGACAAAATGCACGTTCGGAGGCATAAAGGTGAGGCTTTCCAACCTAAGAACACTGTACCAGTGGTAGCACCATCCTCTCGGGCTGTTTTGCTGCCAGTGGTACTGGTACCTTGCACAAAGTTGATCAAATAATGAAGAAGGAGGACTACCTCCAAATTCTTCAACTTCACCTCATATTTACAGCTAAATGGTTGAAACTTGGACACAGCTGGGTGTTCCAAAAGGACAATACTCCCAAGCACAAATCAAAAATGTTTTTTTTTATGATGGATAAAGCAGGCTAACATTAAGACTCTGGAATGGCCTTCCCAAAGCCCCAGCCTCAACGCTATTGAAAATTTGTGGACTACGGTTAAAGCCCAAGTCCACGCTAGGAACTCAAACAATTTAAAATAACTCCACCACTTCTGCCAAGAAAAGCAGACAAATATACAGCCAGAATTATGCCAGAAGCCTGTTGATGGCTACCAAAGTTATCTGGTCAAGGTACAACTTGCTAAGGGATATTTAACTAAATATTAGTGGGGTGTAGTCTATGCACATAGAGACGTAGATTGACCAGTAAAGCAACAGCTTCGCTTTCATGCTCAACTCCCTCTTCACCACGACAGGCTGGTGCAGCGTCCGCATCACTGCAGACGCAGTCCTGATCCATCTGTCAATCTCCCGTTCCCTTCTCCCATCACTTGTGAACAAGACCCCAAGATACTTAAACTCCTCCACCTGGGGCAGCAACTCATCCCTGAGCCGGAGTGGGCACTCCACCCTTTTCTGGCTGAGGATCATGGCCTCAGATTTAGAGGTCCAAAATAAGAGAGGCAGGGTGCGCCCTGTACAGGTCACCAGCCTGTTGCAGGGCTAACACAGAGAGACAGACAATCATTCACACTCACAGTCACACCTATGGGCAATTTAGAATCACCAGTTAATCTAACCCCAGTAACTGCATGTCTTTGGACTGCGAGAGGAACCTGAAGTTCCTGGAGAAAAACCAACATGCAAACTCCACACAGAAAGGCCCGGGCCAAGGTGGATTTGAACCCAGACCTTCTCTTGCCACCATGCGGCCCATTTTTTTAAAGTCATTAAAGATATATGCTGTACAATCATTAAACCCTGTAAAAAGAACAGAATCACCATGACATTCATGCCCATGATGAGTATATGTAAACTTCTGACCACAGCTGCACCTACATATTGTTCAGGGTGCAATTATGTAATATTGCAGAGCATTCAAATAATAGTGCTGCTGCTTTGCTATTCTGTTTTATGGACTAAAAGGCAGCTGTGCCTGTTTTGGCTTTTTAAGAGTGTGTTGATTTGCCAGTAAAGCAGCTGAACCATCTGCAGAGTTTAGGGGCATCAAATGTCCTGATGAAGCACTTATTGGGAGTTCATCCTTGAGATTCTACTAATCAAGCAGGCAGTTCTATAACAAGGAAAGCAGAAGAAAGGAACAAGACAGCGAGGGGCAGACAACAGCCCAGGCACAAAGTGGCAGACAGTGAAGACAAGCGCCTCTTTTATCTGCTCCATAATAAAGCATGAAATAGGCTGGTTAAGTCATGGCTCTGGCACGGACACTAGAGTTTAAGGCCACTTCAGAAGCTACATCCTCAATCAAAGAAGAAATGCAACAACAGAGATGTAGTCTGTGCACACTATAATTGCTTTCATGTCCTCAAATACAGAGGCATCTGGGTGTTAAACAAAATGAATGAGTAGGAATGGTGGTTGTGTATAAAATTTAACACCCACAAACCAAAAGAATCCAAACAAAGTGGACTGCAAATAGATTGACTTGAACTACAAGTAAGAAAAAATTCAGACAGACATTGCAAATGTCATGGCCAAGCTTGTCACCGAAGGTAACCTGAACTGCTACTGTTGCCGTGAGAATAGGGACAGCAGAGTCCTATCACCTCTACAAGAAGGTCGACAAGCAACACATCAAGCTCTCAGGCGGCAAGAGTGGTTGCCTGACAAGTAGGCTGGCCCCAGAGGAAAAGCCCATCCCGGTGACTGGTTCACCTTACCGTAGGGGATATTTGTGTCTGTCTGTATGTGAGTCCTGGAGTGAGTATGTCTGACAACTACAGAGGCAGAAAATGATACTGTGTTGAACTGTTGACATCACGAGTGCATTACTTGTTGAGACCAGTTTGGCACTGGCCTAAAAGGTGTGACTTCACTCTGCAGTCACAGAACTGACCCAATGATGGGCTTTGAGGTCCATTCCTATATGAAGCTTATATACAGATTGAAGTATAACATTAAAAATGAACTGCTAGAAGGTGGAATTTATTGTAATTATCTCCATACAACATAGTCTGTATACAAACAACACCCTTAATTGCAAGAAGTATAAAGTTGAGTGAAGTGCAATAGGGGATAAAAGAGAAATTGAAAATTCGTATAGGGAACTTTAATTTCACCCTCCCCTGAGAGGCTGTTCATCTGCACCAAGAGCATGCGCCCAACATTATCAAACTAGCATGGGCTGGAAAGAACAGGGTCAGTATATTATAAAGAAATGCAAGTAATACCAACAAGCTGATTAACGTTAAATGAAAAATAGCCCATCTTGTAGTTAAAAAAAAAGAGTCCCCAATTCGTAATTAGGCTAATTTAAAAACACTTAGCACATGCGGCTGAATCAGAAGATACGAATAGAGCTGTGCGCCACAGTTTGCAGTTGCATTAATGTGGCCGACTGTGCTTCGCATCTTCAAATGGTTCACCCAGTTGATCTCGTTTCTCCAGGTGGCCAGGTGACCTAGCATCCAATACAGGTTGCTAATTAGGTAAAAATGGATCCTCAGTCAAACTGAAGGAGACACTCGAGATTCATATTTGGAGATGCGCTGGCTGTCTGTAAAACAAATCTATTAGTCCCATGATTTTCCCCAAGAGTAATCGTTATATCATCTGTGAAAAAATGAAAGAAAAAAAGGTCACAGCGTTGACTCAGTTACATGGGAAATAAAACCTATATGTTGGTGGGAAATGTAAATAATATATTTCCACACTACTTATTTTGTCAATTATCCAAATATATTTAATTTACTCATATGTATGACAAACCGTTGCAAACTCTAAATGCCACAGAAACATTAAATCGTGTTTGAAAACAATCTAAACCCACTCAGATGTCAAATGAAGTGTTTTCTATTGCTGAACTTGCCTAATTAGCATTCACATTACACTTTAGCTCCAACGCAGCTTATGAGTTTCCGTATCTCTAATCTTATTTTAATATATCTCAAAAGGCAGAATGTCCCCAGTGCTGCTTTCAAAACATGAAGATAAGTTCTGTCTTGCTTTCACCTCCAGTTGTGCCTGGCCTAGAAACTAATGAGTCTGTTGTGCGAGCAGCATTCCCCAAATTCACACAAACAAATCTATACTGCATTTGTGTGTAATCTATGTGTATGTATACCTATGTAATCATCCATTGCTCAACTACTCCAACTTGCTTTAATTTCAGAAGGCACCTAATTGCAATTAAGATGCATGGGGTGTTGAGCTGGGAAGTAAAAGGAAGCAATCAGTGCTGATTATAGAGCCAGAGCCTGATCAGAGTAAATCATATGCTGACTGTAGGTCTCCTCTGTGTCTTCCCGAATCTGAGTCGGGAATGAGACTGAACAGAGCCTGCTTTTAGTGTGATTATGTCCACGGCAGCACTACAGACTCCAGCTCGCTGCCAGATTTGAAAGGATTATGCAGTGTGTGACACCACGAGGTTGACCTAATCTTGTCTTGTGGAGAAACATGCAAAAATAATTTATGGGTCAAAAATGAATCTGTCCGATACATTTTTCAGCTTTTAAATGTACAGCTCCTACAACCATTTTTTGTTTTAGTTTCAGTTTATGGGTTTGTTTTGCAAAATTGTTCTTTATAAAGTGCAAAGTGTTGCTTTTATATATGCATAAACTCTGACTAGCTGCCTAAAACTATATTTTAGGAGCTGCCAAAATAGGAGGGTGCTGAAAAGCCAGTAAAGACATTATGCAACTAAACATACCTGCTGAATCTGGTATGTTTGAATAATAATTTGCAAGTATAATAAATCATTTCCACCTGTTTATTTGATGTTAAATGATCCAAGCTGAAATTCATAATCATATATTGATCTAGCGATGCGGAAGAAGCATGGTGATCTGCAGTAGTCAAAACATTTCATGTCAGCATTCAGGTTATGGTTTAAAATGTATAAACAGATGGTCTTTGAAGGCCGTGTTTCTAAATGCTGTCCTTTCATGTAATGCTTTTACGTAGACTTTTAAAACATTTTTCTTTATATGCCAGTTGACTGAAAAGAGCACACAGTATTTGCTGTGCTACTGAGTATATAATTTCTCTTAGAGATGTTCCATACATACATCAAGAGGCTACTCCATCTTTATACAGTGGCTAATGAGACACTTCACTGAAGCAGTTGGGGATTAAATGCCGTGGGTAAAGGGTCTGTCAAGTTTGACTGTGAGTAGAGTCACACGATCATTCTTTCTCTGCCTTATCTTTACTGATTATCTGTGTGTTCAGACTGACTTCTATTACGTCAGAGCCTCAGGACATAGAGGGCCAATTTTTCAGTGTGAAAATCCACATGGAAAGCTTCAATCCTGGCTTCAGTCATGCCATTTGTTAGCAGTAACAAGGGCAGATGAGACCTGTAGTGTTTTTGCGGGTTGTGGGCTTTGACTATTCAACAGTGACACCTACTGGTTAAAAAAAAGGGCAAAATTAAGCATTTCAAGAGGAATGTTTTTTTTTTAATTAAACAGTTTTAGAAAAAAAGAAAAAAGTAATATTAATTAATATCACACAGAAAAAAAAGGGATTTAAATTTAGATAACAATCACGATATTCACAGTATCATACTTCATGCACACATAATTGTAATATTGCATCTCAACATACTGCACACTAGCTAAAAGAGATCATGTGAATTAATATTGCCTTGATGGCTTTGGCATGTCAAATGTTCATGATGGTTACAGCAGTTCTTTTTTTTTTTTTCCTTTTTCTGTGCATGAGATGAAAATGAGGGAATTATGTACAAAACTGCAAAGGAGCTGAGGCATAAACAAAGCTGTCACTAATTACTCATTACAATCATGATGGATGCACTAAGGGTTTTGGCACACTGCTGCCTCACAGGCCTCACTCACAGAAGACACGGCATGTATGGAGCAAATTATTTGAAAAGTCCTACAGTTGTGCAGTGACGGCTGACTGAATGAGATGAGAGTCGTAAAAACAAGTAAAGTGCAGAAGAAAACCCATGCAGAGCTCTCTTATTGGTGTCTCAATCGAGGAAGTCAGGGAAGTTTTCCTCGCAGTATTCTTCAAAGTTGAAGTCCTCAACAGTGAAAGGTGCATCCTTCCATTTATTCACTAATGTTCTGCCATCAGGGGTCTCCAGGGCAAAGTTTTTAAGGGCTAGATTTGGCATCAAGGCAGACTTCTTGTACTTTATTTCATATCCCCATTTCTGTGAATTATTACAGGAATAACACTTAAAATCCAATAGAAGCTTAACTTGCGCTTTAGATACAGTATTATTAAAAAGAGAGGTTACCTTGTTGCATTTTTTACAATTGATTACACACCCAGGCTCCCAGTCCATAAAGCTCCTGTCTAGAGTCTTCTGCTCTCCAACTTTGTAGTGATTCCTGATTACAAACAGGAAGCAAAGATGTTTTATTTCAGCCTGAATATACTTTTGCTTTAACATGTGTATCATAACATCTTTGACTCACTTAAAGTCAGAGTTGACGTTGACATATTGCGTATTGTCAACAAGTTTAATATCACTGCCTGAAGCCACAGGTGTCAAACAGTTTCGGCACAGGAACTGGATGCTGGCAGCAGTGTTACGACTCCTCTTCTCTGCTTGGCGGCTCTGTTCAATTTTGCTGCAAATTAATGCCCTCCGCTGAAGCTCAGATATCTGGAGATAAAGAAGAATGAAAGATGATATCAGTAGAACTGACGTGTGACATTAGTTACAAATTATACACACTCACCTTTGTACAAAAGGCTTCATGGCTCATTCTTTGGACAGCGTCAATGGCTTTTCCAGTCAGGTCCTCCAGATATTCATTCATGTGCTCTCGGCGAACTTCGCGTCCGCCTGCCTGGGCAACCACCGAATACCGACTGTCTTTCGCTCGTGCACGTCCAGTGGCCTGCTGCTGGGCGATCTCATTTGTAAGGAGTCCATAGCGCACCACCAGGTTGCATTCAGGTATGTCAAGACCTTCTTCAGCCACACTGGTGGAGATCAGGAGGTTCAGAGCACCCTGGCGGAAATTCCTGATTGTTTCGGCCTGTTCGTTCTATAAGAAATATGCAAATAAAAGCAGAGAAAGATACAGAAATGTCCACAAAGAAGTTCCTGAATGTGACTCATTCAAAGCTTATAGGTGAAGACCTTATATCAGCACACCTGTGTCATGTAGTCGATGCCATTGCCAGCTCCAGTGAAGATGTCTGCTTTGATGCCAGCTTCCTGCAGTGCCCTGTTTTTGAGCACCCAGTCTTTCAGGCAGTGGGTGCTTTTACGAGTTTTACTGAAGATGATTCCCTTCGATGGGACACCTGAACCGAACTGTTCTAGCAGAGTGCTCTGAAGTTCGGCCATCTTTGGGTTCTCAAACTGAGAATCCATAGCAAGGTTCTTCAGCTCCATCTGATTCTCTGTGTGCAACAAAATATTGATGGTTAGATTTGCTAAAATCATGAAAACACGAACAATGAGTAATGACAAAAGTCATGGCGTTAACATATGAAGACAAGTAACGGCCATTTAAGGATTCTCACCTTCAAAAAGCCCCAACAGGAAGGAGTCTGTCCCATCAATGGCACAGTTTTTTTTGGGGATGTAGAAGTCCTCAAGGGAGTGATAAGCATCAATCATCCGCAGGGTGTCATTAATGAGCAGGGCATCGTTGTACTGCCTGAGGTGTAACGCACATTGTGCGAGCAGCCTGTTGTCCTCTTTTATTCCTGGTCAAAGAGACAGGTGTAAGCAGATGCATTGCTTCATCTTAATATTTAATTACCTTCATTCTCACAAAGACAATTTTTATTTACACCTTCAAATTAGAACCACATGACAAGATTAAAAACTACCTCCTTACCTCGCTGCTCCAGCATCACCACATCTGTCTCGTATTCTTGTGTTCCACGGTCTCGCAGTTTGAAGTCTGGAGGAAGGGCCATGTAATCGTGGATAGCGTTCATCATCCATTTCAGATGATCACCAAGAGGATCCTCAGAGAAAAACATGTATTTGTGTTTTTTGCCATGTGCTTGAGTGACCATTTGTATAATACTTCCGCGACAACAACTGCCTCAGCCAATCTATGTTTTTGATGTAACAGAGCCTCGCTGGCACAGGTAAAATAAAAAATTTTTTTTTTTTTTACAGTCTGCTACTATAGCTTTGTTTTTATTATTTTAACATTTGCATTTGACTCTTAGATTAGCTGTTTTCCATGATTCTTTTTGGGTATCTAGTCTGGTTAGATGTGCTGATCAGGGGTCTGTATTACAATGCAAGTTCAGCATGCCCATGATATCTCATCTGGCTTCTATAACTTTAACGTCTATGGTCACGTAAAGGTGTTTGATAAAGATGTAACAGCTCAGTAAATCACCCGGGGTTTCTGAATCGATCTACGAGCACGTTCATATGAAACGGATGTTGTTTGCAGCATGTGAGCACAGTTACAACCATGGACAGGTCAACTGGCAGCATACTGATAGATTTTTATGAAGGCAGGAAGTTAAAGTATCACAGCTCTACCTTTAAGACATGGGAAGATCTAACAGATTCTTTCATTTTCCATTTGTTTAGATGTGCTTTAAACAATTTTAGCCCAATTTTTAGTTTAGCTTCAGCCCTGAAGGGGTCTGAGAGCCATTAAAGGATACATGCAAAAAGTAAAGCAAATGTAGACTTGGAAATTTTGTAAAAGATCATCAAGTCTAGACAGCTGCTCTGTTTTAGGTTCATTTCACTCTATTAGAGCTTCTGACACCATAAAATTTTAAAAGTGCTTTCAGCAAACAGAAAACAAACAAGGAAGCAGGAAAAGATTTTTTTTTAAAAACTGTAAGAGAAGATAAGAAATATTTATCCCATATTTGAGAAATTTTGTATCACAGCAAATGAAATACTACTACTACTACTACTACTTCTACTACTACTACTACTACTACTAATAATAATAATAATAATAATAGTAAATCATTAGCAGCGTGCTGCATGGGGATGCATTATTGCCTGATATGGCCTTCGTGTCTGTTACAAATACTAGAAAATTAATTTTTTCTTCAGAACTTCAAATGCTTTAAATAAAGGTTTGACTGAAATAAAAAAGAGGGTAGAATAATCTGCTTACTTTAGGTCTTTCTTCCACAATTCTGAACATTTTTCTGGGTCTGGGTACCTTTTCCTTCAGTTCAGGAGCGTATTTTTTAGTTGAAACTATGGCTGAGTCCAAGTTGGCACAAATCTGAAAGGGAGAGGGGTGATCAGTGATGAGAAGTAAGGAAAGACAATTTTGAGAATGAATCTTAGTGACAAATTATATAAAAGACTAAATGAAAAATGAATCCCTGACCTGCAGTACGTGCTCCACAGCCTTGTCCAGGGTCTTTGCGCCCCCTGTCCCCGGGGATGCTGTGAGACCCAGGATCTGTGGCAGTGGTTGTTCTCCTCTCAGCTTTTTCCCCACATAAAGTCTCATTATTTTGTTGTAGACTGCCTCCTTGTCCGTGTGGTGGCACTCATCGATTATCAGCAGAGTGATATCTGTGACAGATCCTCAAGTCAATTCATTTCAAAATAACATCATAATCACAAAAGTTCAGGCTTACTTTCACTCACCTGACAGCTCAACATGTCTTGCTTCCTCCTTGTTAATCAGGGCATTGTACAAGATCTGTGCTGTGCAGATGACCACGTGTGAATCCTGCACCACTAACCCAAAAAAGTCCTTCTCAACACTCACTCCACTGACTTTCTTTATGTTGTAGCTACGACCCAGGTGAGGCTCAAACTCTTTGCTGTAATGTTGATCAACAAGATGAACCTGAATTATAGAATTATACAATGCAAAAACATTATATGTAGTCACCTTCAGCCAAACGAGGTTTATAATTGGTTTTATTGTTGCATTCTTGACTTTCTTTATCCTGTTAGTTTTATACTTTTTGTGTACCTTGTTTACCAGGACCATCACTTTAGCCTTGGGTGTGGTCTCCAGGTGTTTTTTGGCCACATACACTGCAGCACGGGTCTTTCCACCTCCTGTCGGCAGCCAGATTATGATATTCTCTCCCTTAAGAGCCCTTTCAACCACTTCTTCCTGGTAGGCATATAGTCCAAAGTCTGCCATTTTGCAATATCCTTCTATTCAGTAATCCTTTAGGATGGCATAGAATTTAGATACTGTAGAAGAGAAATGGACACCAAGTTATGACTTGAAACTCTAAGACTTAGAAGTCTGCTGGAGTGAAGCTGGTGATAAAACAAACAAGCCTTCTGCGAGACATGCACACGGTATAAAAAGGAAACCTGTCATTTGTCTTTGAGCCTCTAGAAAGAAAGTAAGCCTTTTGAACTCACCAGTGACAGAGCTCTGTGTAGTCTTCAGCCGGTTTTTTCAGCTGTTACCAGACAATGCAAGTTGGTGGGGTTTCAGATTCTATTTGTGGCAGCTGTGTCACGTGGAAACTGGAAAACGAAAGCAGCCTGAACTCAGAAAGTTGGCCCCCATGAGGGAGTCTCTGGAGGAACGACAGGTGATGACTCAAGCATGTACTCCAACTCGCCCTACCCACAGTTTTGCTTTCCTGATGTAACAAACAGCTTCTTAGCAGTGATACAGGAAAAAACAAAACAAAACAAAAAAAACACCCAGTGTGTGTTTTAATGTCAACTTATGTAACTTGTTTTCTGCTCTCTGGCAAGAAAAGAGCCTTAGCAGTACTTGTTTTTGGTTTCATTTATAGTTTTGTATGAAAGTGAAGTCAACAGCTCTGCACTTGAAAATGTATCTTAACTTTAAAGTCATCAACTTTAGATTTAGTCTAAAAGTTGATAGATCATATCTAGGGGAAAAATACATAATCACTGCATTGGGCAGGAAGACAAGCTTCTTGTACTTTACCTGATTCCTGTGAATTTACATAAGAACAACACAGTCACTAACTGTGGGTCTATTTACACTAGCATTTAATGTATTATTAAACAGAGGGTACACTATATATATATATGTGTGTGTGTGTGTGTGTGTATATTACATCTTATTCTACACCCAGTGTCCCAATTCCCAAAATGTTATAAATGTTGACTTTCACTCACCTCAGAGCTCAGCATGTCTTCGTCCTTGTTAGTCAGAGCATTGAATAAGATTTGTGCTGTGCAGATGAAAGGGTCTGACTCCTGCACCAGTAATAAAATATTTCTTATCGCTCTCTCCACTGACATGACCCAGGTAAGGTTCAAATTCTTTGTTGTAATGTTGGACAGTAAGGCAAACCAAAATTATAGAACACATGAAAAACACAGTCACCTTTAGCCCCTGCAGTTTTAGAAGTGTGTTTGTAATAGAAATCCATCTCTGCTTCCTTTATCCTGTCTGCTTTGTATGTTTATGCACCGCTTTTACCAGGACCATCACTTCAGCCTTTGGTGTGGCCTCCAGCTGTCTACAAATAGAGTTCAAAATTATGCAACATCCTTTTGTTCAGAAGAGAAATGAATGCCAAGTTATAATTTCAAATTGCGCACAACTTTAAGCCCTAAAAGTCTGATCGGAGTGGCTCACTATGAAGCAAGATTGACCTTGTGCGACAAAGCCTAAAACCTTGGCCAAAGATGATGAGTATCACATACAGTCATTATCAACTTTTTCAGTTAACACAAGCATTCTGCTTCAGGCTCTGTGTGCACTCGCACAAAGGAAGGCATTTAATGCATGATTTCTGCACAAAACTGTGCAGGGGGATGTGAAGAACGCCTACTTCAGAGACATTATGGGTAAATAAAGATGCATAAAGATATTTTAAAAAAAACAAACAGGTGGTGCAATCCTTTTTCATTGTATGTGACCATGCAATGAAAATAAAGACATTCATTCATTCATTGGTGCTGCAAATAAGTGAAGAGAGAGAATTATTCTCCTAGTTTTATTTATGTAACACGTTTATGCGGAGAGATAAAGATAATTTTTTTTATAGCATCACAGAAGCAAATACTGGGTGCCCTTTCAGCCAACTGAATGCACATCCCTCTTACAGACACGTCAGGAGACTGCACAGTCTGACCAGCCATGTTGCTGGTACAATTCACAAAAGCCGTTGGGGTTCAAACGCCTTGCTCATTGGCGTCATGTTTGGCTATGAGTCGAGTCATTCATTCTCAGCATTTTTACAGATTATCTGTGGATTCAGACACTTCTATTACATCAGACCAATGGACAGTTTTTTTATTGGGAAAATCCACATGGAATGTTTCAATCCTGGTTTTAATAACATCGTTTGTCAGCAATAACAAAGACAAGAATTGCAGAGCTTCTCAGGGTGTGGACACTGGCTGTCCAACACTGACACCTACTGGTTAATAAAGGCAAAATTATGAACAGTCCAAAAAGGAGTATTTAGGGATAGGGGTATTTGTCCCTTTGATCACGAGACAGGAATTTAAGTGGGGAAAAAAAAAAATCATTTTCTGTCTACATAATCTCTTTAGGTGAATATTACAGTACGATCTATAACTACAGAAAGTGATGTACACAAGGTGACTGAAGGGGTCGAAGTCATCAAATTTAGATTTGGTTTAAAAAACATACATCAGAAACAGAAAAGGTGATGATTTCAGCAGTTAGTGAACAATGATATTTCTTAAGTCTGGGCTCCCATAGAAAAATGTAATTACATAAATTGTCAAAAACCACAACATCATACTACACACACACACAGGTAATATTACATCTGAAAATATTATATAGCTAAAAGAGTTCCTGAATTAATATTGCCCTGGTAAAATGTCAAATGTTCATGTCAGTTAAGGTTCATGTTACAGTACAGAATTTTTGAAGTCTGTGTTCATGCACACCTGAACATACAATAAAGGTGGACATTAAAGTGCAGAAGAAAAGCCAATAAGTGAGCTCTCTTATTGGCGTCTCAATCCAAGAAGTCGGGGAAGTTTTCCTCGAAGTGTTCTTCAAAGCTGAAGTCCTCAACAGTGAAAGGTACATCCTTCCATTTCTTCACTGTCCTTCTGCCATCAGGGGTCTCCAGGGCAAAGTTTTTAATGGCTAGATTTGGCAATAAGGCAGACTTCTTGTAGTTGATCTCAAATCCCCATTCCTGTGAATTTCCATAAGATTTACACTCAGACTCTGACATGAGCCTTCACTGTGGCTCTGTTTAGATACGGTATTATTAAAAAGAGAGTACACTGTACCTTGTTGCATTTTTTACATCTGAGTCTACACCCAGGCTCCCAGTCCTCAAAGCGCTTGTCTAGAATCACCCGCTCTCCAACTTTGTAGTGCTTCCTGAGAACAAACAGGAAGCAAAGATGTTTTACTTCAGCCTGAATAGATTTTTGCTTTAACTCTGGGATCACAACAGTTTACACTCACTTAAAGTCAGGGTTGACGTTGACATATTGCACATTATCAACAAGTTTAATATCACTGCCTGAAGCCACAGGTGTAAAACAGTTTCGGCACAGGAGCCGGATGCTGGCAGCAGTGTTACGACTCCTCTTGTCTGCTTGGTGTCTCTGTTCAATTTTGCTGCAAATGAATGCTTTCTCTTGAAGCTTGGTTATCTGGAGATAAAGAATGAAAGATGAGGTCAATAAAACTGATGAGTGAAATTAGTTAGAGATGGGTAGAGTGCTGCACACTCACCTTTGTGTGAAACTCGCGGTGGCTCATTCTTTGGACAGCGTCAATGGCTTTTCCAGTCAGGTCCTCCAGATATTCATTCATGTGCTCTCGGCGAACTTCGCGTCCGCCTGCCTGGGCAACCACCGAATACCGACTGTCTTTCGCTCGTGCACGTCCAGTGGCCTGCTGCTGGGCGATCTCATTTGTAAGGAGTCCATAGCGCACCACCAGGTTGCATTCAGGTATGT